>JACEEZ010010556.1:0-25864 GCA_016584305.1 Chionoecetes opilio
CATAGTAGTCGACCCAGAACCCCCGTGAGGATAACATCAATCTAATATACTGCTTGCTTGTCTACAAGTACAAGTACACTCCACACCTCCATCGAGTTAATATCTCCTCTCTTATTAATATGAAGAGATGTTGTACATAGTTAATTTGTACATATAGCGATAAAACAATAGGACACGTGTTAAGAATCAACACACTGATGATAACCGTGCGTCAGTAATTTGGTGTGAAAGCCCTTCTGACGCCGTAACGAAACACTCGCTTCCAGCCCACCACCTCTGTCATACACGGGCAGCCTCGATCCCGGCGACTACTGCGGATCACAAGACCATTGCAGTATTGATCCAAACCTACAGCAGTAATTCAACCCACTATCCACCGATAAGTATCCTAGTTAGTTGATTAGCTGGGATGATGTGTCGGGTGATAGCCATGGGTTTGATTGAATAGGTAAGAAACTCACATTAAATATGTATTTGACATAAATTCCCACAGATATAGATTACAAATGTTGTTATTGAGACGAGTTTCACACTGGATTATGTGAAACTCGTCTCAATAACAACATTTGTAATCTATATCTCCATAATGAATACAACTCATTTTTCAAGAACTGAAACACAGCATGTGGTGGTGTGGCGATCTATCTACGGAAGCATCTTCAGGGTTTTCTAATAGAGAATGTTTCATTAATTTTCAGCTTCGATATATTGAAACTTTCTTCATAAAAGTTAATGCTGAGTCTACTTTTATTATTGGGATGCTTTACAGACCTCCTAGTTCTACTTTTGATGAATTTCTTACATTTTTAGAGTTTATTATTGAGTTTTTACCTATTACTACTACACCCGTCTATGTAACGGGAGATTTCAATATTAAATTGCTCCAAAAAGGGAGAACTATGTTAAGGACTTAACCAACGTATTTTATTCAAATTTCTTTTTTCCTACAATAACAAAGCCTACAAGAGTGACTCATTCTTCAGCATCCCTCATTGACCACATCTGGACAAACAACATGAACTGCTACAGAGACAGTGGTATTATATATACGGTAATTAGTGATAATTTTCCTGTCTCTAGCTCGTTTTCAATGTCCAAGGGTGATGCAAATAATTAAGTGATATATTTTAGGAAAAGATTTTTTACAACTGAGGCAGTGGATAACTTTAAATTAGATTGATCTAATTTCAGTTGGGACACAAATAGCAATGCAGATACCAATGAAATTTTTAACAGATATATTAATTATTTTAGTATTCTAAACACTAAACATTTGCCTGAAAAAGAATTTTAAATCAAAACTCAACATATTGGAAAGCCTTACATTACAGTAGCTATCAAGAAGTCTTTTAAACAGAGAAACAGACTACACACATTATCTGCTAAATGGCCTGTCACATATGGCGAGACCCTTAAGAAATACAAAAATATGCTAACATATTTAATTAGACCTGCCAAGCAAAATTATTTTAGAGCTAAAATAATGGAAAAACAAAGGCAATACTAAAAAGACGTGGGAAATTATAAATAACATATTGGCAAGAAACAGACCCCATCTAACATTATTAATGACCATCAACAATAAGTTAGTGACGAACAATGACAGAATTGCTGAGCTTTTTAATTATCATTTGTGTTCCGTTGCCAGTAATCTTGAATAAAATTTGCTAACGCCACCATTTTCTTTCGAGCATTATATGCCTGATTCAGTCCCTTTTCCACTGAACCTTCAGCCAACCTCACCTGATGATGTGTCCCATGTAATAAAAAGTATGAATAAAACTTATCCTGGTCATGATAAAATAGACAAAAATATAATTAAAGATTGCTGTAATGATATATCATCTCACTTAAGTTATATAATAAATAAATCTTTCACAGATGACATATTTCAACACAAATTACAGATTGATTGCTAAAGTAGTACCGATATTTAAAAAGGGTGATAATCACTCTCCTACCGATTATAGACCCGTGTCAGTTTTATCAGTGTTCATTAAAAATTTTGAGAAAATTATGATAACAAAGACTAATGAGTTACCTCACTCAACATTCATTGCTATCAGAGTCCCTGTTTGGATTTAGAACCTAAATTTTCAACAGAATATGCCATTCTAAATCTTTGTCAACACATTTACAATACAATAAACTAAAAATTATACCATGTTACAGTGTTTTGTGACTTGTCAAAGGCCTTTGATACTATCTCGCATCACATACTGCTGCAAAAATAAAAATATTATGGTGTGCGTGGGCAGGCCTACAAATGGTTCGAGAGCTACCTGAGTCATAGAAAACAGTATGCTGTTCACAACAATTCATCATCATCACTAATACGAATACTGTCTGGAGTCCCTCAGGGATCTATATTAGGTCCTATTTTGTTTTTAATATATATTAATGACATAACACGCTGTAGTAATGTGCTCAATTTCCTTCTGTATGCAGATGACACTAACTTGTATATTCAAGGCAGTAATCTTAATAATATAGCTGACACATTTAACACTGAACTCACACATGTACCACAATGGATCCAAAGTAACAAATTTACCCTAAACCTCAAATACTCATTTTTTAGTTTCTTGTTCCAATATGATGCAACAGCATGACATTATCATTAAGTTCGGTAATCAGACATTAAATTATGTTAAGGAAGCAAAATGTATAGGTGTGATTATTGACAAAATACTTAAATGGACAATACAAATAGATGTAATTAAAACCAAAATCTCGAAGGCCATAGGCATAATGTACAAAATTCGTGAACACTGCAACATTGACACCCTGAAACCAATATATTTATCAATAGTTTACCCTAATCTTTTATACTGTGCATATCTATGGGGCGGGGCAAACAAAACTTTAATAGATAGTCTCTTCGTTATGCAAAAAAAAATTATAAGAACCATCTTGTTTTTTGTCCGTTACGACCACGCAAACACATTTTTCAGTGAACGCAGATTTTTAAAGATTCACGACCTTATAGCTTTACAAACTTGTTTATTTGCGTATAACTCTATTCATATTTTATAACAACAGTGGCTTTCAATTTAAAATTCATGACATAAATACTAGACATGCTAACCAACTCCTCATTCCTCGTTTCCGATCTAGTCATGCCCAACAATGTATTTTGTATTGAGGGACGCATTTGCGGAACCAACTTCCAAAAGAGAATTCGTTGAAGGCAAAAATAAAGATAAATATGCTCCATGATAGTTTGTATTTTTTTTTTTTGTGTGTGTGTGTGTGTACAAATTATATTGGGTTTATGTACTAGATTATAACATATATGTTTACATGTTTATCTACATTTACAAGTATATTTTTTGTGAACGTTCTTATGAGTGTAAATAGTACGTATATTGTTTAGTGATACTATTTCATTGGGTAGTGATTTTATTATATATCCTGATATTATTTATACATGTGTAATATTTCATGTTTTCTTTAATTGTTAGGGTATTTAGTACAGATTTTGATTTTAGTCAGCTCACAATGAAATATTATCCATGGGTCCTCTAAGAGCACTGCTCAATGGACCCGGGCATTCATGTACTGACAAATTTAACCTGCACGATGTATATGCAATGCCAAATCTCTCCTCTCTCTCTCCTCTCCTCCTCTCTCTCTCCTCTCTCTCTCTCTCTCTCTCTCTCTCTCTTCTCTCTCTCTCTCTCTCTCTCTCTCTCTCGCTCTCTCTCTCTCTCTCTCTCTCTCCTCTCTCTCTCTCTCTCTCTCCTCATCTCTCTCTCTCTCTCTCTTTTCTCTCTCTCTCTCTGACTCTGATTTCCTCGTGCTGCCACAGTATTTTTTGTTATGTTTTTTTCTCTTATTTTCCCTCTTCCGATGGGACCACAGCATCGCTTACCTCTACCCGCTAGGCAGCTCGCTACACTCTACCCTCCCAGCAAATCGCGTTCAGTATGGCCGTAGCCTTAGGGTAATGCTGGGGCCTCACACAGCACACACTCCCATCCCTTTGTTCATGGGGGACAGTAACCGCTCGAAATTTGTCAGTGAAAAATCCCCGGGTGTGAGCGGGGTCGGGCATCGAATTTATTATGGACTGCGCTACCAAGGTATGTGTAATGGTTACAGACTTGAATAGGAATGTAGGTATGGAAGTCTCCATAGCGCGCGCGTAGCTCCAGGCTTTTGTTCCTGGCAGTTGCCAGTTAATGTTTTTCTGGCTGCGGGAAAGGCTTTCCAGTATGTGGGAAGGTGTTTAGGCTCAATTGCCCCCCAACGAGTAGCGGGGTGCGTTACCAGGAAACGCCCTAAGTAAATTGCATGTGGTGGCTGATAGGAAAGCATGCCATAGTTTAAGAAGGAGGTATAGAAAATATGTTAAGATGAGCCGAAGTGGCAACTCGCCACCAGACGCCATCTTGGAGTGGGGCAGCGGCGATCTGCCTCGCCCTCATTATGTTACAGATCACGGCCACGACTGCAACTCCTCCAGCCGAGGACGTCTTCGGGACCTCTTATCACCTCCTTCCAGTTCCCCGCGTGTCTGGTGCTAGAGTAAAGCAAATGGAAGCAGAGAAAGGAGAAAAGGAAATTGAGAGAGAGAGAGAAGAGAGGAAAAATGAGAGAGAAAGAGAAGAAAGAAAGGAGTTGAGAGAGAGAGAGGAGAGGGAGAAAGTCCGCGAGCAAGAAAAGGAGGAGAGAGATAGAGTGGAGAGGGAGAAAATCCGCGAGTACGAGCTGGAGGTGTTACGGGAAAAAGGGTATTAGCAGCAGTGATGTCGGTAGACAGATTGTTAATAACGGGCGATCAGAAATGAACCGGCCGAAATTAAACTTCCCGTGTTCAATCAAGGAAAGTGATAAGATTGAACACTTCATAGGAAGGTTCAAGGACGCAGCCGATATGCTGGAATATGACGAGATCACGCGCAGGCTCCAATTTATGACCTTGTTTGAGGGCAAGGCACTCTAGGTTCTATGTAGATTAGATAAACATAGCCGAGACTATTGTCCAATTGTCCCTCTTAAAAGTGTATAGTCTGAGTACTGAGCGCCTTAAGCAACAGTATTTTGAGGCCCGTTTAGCAGAAAACGAAACCGCCCCACAGTTTGCCGTGAGAATCGCCGGGTATTTTCGAAACGGGCGCGAAAGTGATGGAGCTGAGAAGACTGTCGATGGCATCAAATATTTAATTTTGCGCGCTCAATTCCTAGGCATGCCCTGAACCGCTAGTCACGAGGTTGAAAATTGATCGGGTCAATCAGTTGCCTGAAATGAGTAGAGTGGCCGACGCGTATTTTGAGGCGTATGAGGAAAAAGCTGAGCCATGGAACGAAGTTCGGGTCGAGGCTGCAGATACGGCATGGGAAGCCGATAGCTCGCCACGACGGGATACGGCGACGCCAGCCCGTACGACTAAGCCCACATATAGTGCCCCATTTCAAAACTCTCGTCGCTTTCAACTAAGCTATAGGCCAGCACAAAGGGAAAATGGAGGCCGTGGAGTATATTTCGGAGCGAGTAATACCGAGACCACCGAGAGACAAGGCCTGGTACATCGCCTGGTGAAAGTCTGTGACGTCACAGCATGAAGATCCCGCGCGCGCCACCGGTGGCCACGGCGCCACCCAGACTCAGTCTATTGTGTCTACATACGAAGGCGGTCAGGGCGTGTGTATGTGGCGTACTTGTATCATTTTTTCTTTTGTTACGGCAGGAGCTATTTTTCCAAGCTACCAGCAAGATGCCGTCCCTGTGCTGTGTGCCCAATTGCAATGGGAACTACAGAAAAGGCCCCAGAGTGAGTATATTCTCTTTCCCAAGAGACAAGGGGCTTGCCAGCCAGTGGCTCAGATCAATCAAACGGGACAGTTTTACACCGACGGCCAGTAGCAGGGTGAGTCTATGATCTTTGTAGTATTTGTAGTAGCTTTATTAGCTAATAATGAAAGAAGTGAGACGGTAGGTCTAGCATATCTAGCATACTTATAAGGCATACAAAACGAAATGTTTGTAGCATTAAAAATGGCGGACGCTATGTCACAAAAATTATTACTAATATTTTGAGAATTATCATTTGTGTTGTGTTACGTTCATAATTCACCTCAGTCACAGCTAGTGGGATCATGCTGCTTTGGCTGACTATGTTTTTGAACTAATGAAGGATTAGCAGCTGGCACTCGTGGAGAATGTGGTTCACGAATGTAGGTGTTTCGCGAAATATTGTCAGCGCGAAATACTGTAGACCCCTCCATTCATCTCTCTTATTTCACTGGTTTTACGACTTAACTGCTGCCCTGATACATGTTACAAGCCACATAGAGGCACTAGCTTTTCCACTTACAAGTAATAATAGTTACTCATAAGACTAAAATATTCACGTCAAAAGTAAAGCCTTTTCAGGTGTAGGTTTCAGGCTCAAATATCTTTTGTCTGAATACCAGTGCATCTAACTACTCTCATAAAATAATGTGTATCTCAGAGTACTCTGTAACATGCTTTAGGGCAGCAGTTATGCTGTAAAACCAGTGAAATATGGAGGGGTCTACAGGATTTCGCGCATTGACAACATTCCGCACAAAATCAGGACCCACATTCTCCACGAGTGCCCAGCAGCCTCTGAAAGAATGGTGATATAAAAGTAATTACATTTTACATAATTATCCGTTGGTATCCATACTAGAGATGTCGATGAAGTGTGGGGGTAACACCTTAGTATCGGTGATTTTTTTCTGATTCTTGAAGTGTTGTGGTGTTTGTTGCTTGATCACCCCGTTTTGTGCTTATACCTGTGAATGCTCTTGTGAAATGTCTTGACTTTCTTGCTTGCTAATCAATGTTCTTGCTGTTTCCTTATTTTCCACATAAGTAACAAAGTTTGTTTCTTCATATCTGCATCCTGTTCATCTGCTAGGAGTAAAGATGTTGCAAGTTTTTAAGCATTTGTCAGTGTGTTGTCTTGTAGAAAGTTTAAGTGTTTCCTTATGTATTTATATTCCTCGCACTGTAATAGAAAGTGTTCTAAAGTTTCCTGCAGTCCAGTGTTACATGTCGTGCATGCTGTGTTCCCGAGGGTGTGTCTGTTCCTGTAGTTTAGTTTAGTTTCAGTGTATTGCTTCTGCATCTTATCAAAGTTGTAGTGGATTCATCATTATCATAAAAGTCTATTTCTTTTATGTGTGTTTTGTATGTTCTGTAAAGTCTAAGTGTCTCTTTTTCAAGTAGTTCTGCTTTCCATTTTTTGGTATCATGCTCTTTTAATTTGTCAGTTATTTCGTGTTGTGTACTATACCAAGTTGGTATTATATGCTCTTTTAAATAACTGTTGACTGTTTCACATGCTCTTGCTGCTAAGATGAGTGTCAATGTCATGTTTAGGGCACCTGATTCACTTTGTGCTAAAATAAGGCTATCATCTGCATAAAACAAGGCAGGTATAAAGCATATCTCATCTTTAAATCCAATATTTGCTTGGTTCAGGTGTAGGATGATGATATATGTTATCATTAAGAACAGTGATGATGATCCATTGTAGCCTTGCCTTATTTCGCTGGTGACATCCATGTTTGTTATGATCTCATTGTTTAGATACAGGATGGTCTTGTCATTTAGGTATATGTCACTTATGACGTCAATTATGTGTGGATGTAGCCTGAACTTTTTTTAGGCATTCAATTAGGGGCTTTCTTTTCACACTGTCAAAGGCTATCTTGAAATCTATAGCGATGGTTATTAATGGTCTCTTCATCTTGAAAGACTTCGATGCAGTAGTTTAAAGGAAACAGATTGTCTTCGATGCGTCTTTTCTTGGTAAATCCAGCTTGTAGTTCATTATCTTGTTGGTTTTTGTGCATGTGATTGTCTATTTTGCTTCTCAGTATAGCCATAAACAATTTGTAGGAAGAGTTGAGCTGGGCGATGTGTCGTAGAACGTAGATCACTTACTGTAGGTTTGTTATCTCTGTCTATAATTATGATTTTTGTATAATTATCACTTGTGAGTTACAGTTCCACTTGTTAATATGTTGTTGAACCATGTTTTGATGGTGTTTGTAAAGATTTTACTGTCTGCCAGATATATCGGATGTCAGAATTCAGAGATCCGCGGATGTGGATGTGTATGCTTATGTCATACTTACATATTTTGCGGATGCAGATGCGGATATCATTGTTATTGCCGTTATTGTTGGAGTTTGCTCACCTGGTTTACTCACCTAACTCACTCAGGTTGGTAAATCAGGTGAGTATATATATTTCATTAACCCAATCTCAAACTGAAAGGATTTAACTTTGATGTGTGCCCCTTGTCGATGGTGGGGTGAGCATTTAACGTGCATGTCATTTTGGTTCAAATTACTGCATGTAGTAGACAAAACAGTACTATTAATGGTAGATGAAATTCACATAAAGCCATATTTTGACTATAAAGGTGGGAATGTTGTTGGTCCAGCATTCAACAGTTTTGCAGCTGCAACTAGGGCTTTTGTATTCATGATAAGTACTATTGGATCAAAATTTTAAGATGTTTGCCACATAATACCAACAAAATGCATGAAGGCTGAACTCTTGCATGAACTCATAAAACGGGTGATTTTAGGGTTAGAGGATATAGGCTTCAGTGTCTGTTGTGTTATTACAGACAACAATGCTATCAACGGAAAAGCATTATCATATTTTGCCAAGCCTCCCAAGCTGTCAGTTGTATATCCTCATCCTGCTCAGAGTAACAGATCTTTGTTCTTTATGTTTGATTCTGTGCATGTACTGAAATGTATTAGAAATAACTGGATTGGTCAGAAAGATGCTGAAAAGACGATGAAGTTCACCCAATTTTCCTCTGATGGAGAGTATTATGTCATGACTAAATTCATGCTTGCTCCTTTCTAAACAATTGAGAGACTGTATCATTCAGAAGCAGATTTACTTAAAACACTAATACAAACTGAAAGCAATATCTCCCACTACCTTAGAGAAGCAAAATTCAATTTAGTCCTCCAAATTTTTCATGAGTACTTGATTCAGTAAATGCTTTTGTTATACAGATGTGTAGACTTGTTGCAACTTAAATTGTGCCTATATTTTTTGGGGGGTGGGTGGGAATGTGGGGTTTCAGACAGGGATGGGGGTTATTGGAGTTAGGTGAGTATATATATTTCATCAACCCCATCTCAAACTTAAAGGATTTAACTTTGATGTGTGGACATTGTGGCTGGTGTGGTGAGCATTTATAGTTCATGTCATTGAACTATATGTCACTCATGGAGAGTTAATGGATTTATACTTTTATACCTTGTACTGCCTTGTAGTACTTATTTATTTGTGAACTAGCCTTTTCTTAGGTTATTATTTGAAGGAAAATTGAGTAGAGTATGTGTATTATGGTAATTTTGTCATGTTCTAGAATGAGATTTGTAAAATTTTCTTCAATAAAGAAAGGTTTATGTTGTATGGCAGTAATTCAAACCTTTATAACCTTATATTGGGGATGTTATGATGGTAGGCTGGCTTCCATGGTGCATATTATTTTCCCTTGCACTAATTATTTTTTTTAACCGTTGATCCCCAGTGGTTCCTGTAATTGATTTGCTAACTGGAAAAAATGTATTTTTAAATATCCCAACAAGTGGAATTTCAGAAGGAACGAAGTATCAAAGACATCAGAGGCATAATTTATACGTCAATGTATTGAGAAATCACACAGAATTCATGTAAGTCCTGGAAACCCTGAAGTGAGCAACTTAATCACTATAAAATGTTGTAACAAACAAGGTAAGTTCGCGTGATTTGCGAATACACACATCAAGTTTCCTTACGTATTCTACTTTCATATTGTTCATTGTTCTATACTTGATATCTTTGATAGTCATGATAACTAATGGACAAAAAAAGTTATTTAATTTACTTGCGTTTGTGTACATTACATGACTTTCTTCACTACTTATCTGAAGTCAGAAATTAAGATATTTTAAGGAACTACCGTAGATAACAGTAATGTCGCCAGGTCAACTTTTTTTTCTGTTTACAGTCGTGTGGTGGCGTTAATACATACATTTATAAGGCGTATTTTGTGACTACATTACAAAGCAGAATTATACTTATTTAGTTCCGCCCACTTATTTTTCTACTCTTTTGCGTGCACAGAAAAGGGACCAGATACACTCTCTCGAGTAAAATTATACTTTTCTTGGGAAAAATATACTCTTTTGGGTGTGGGTGGTCCTTTCAAGACCCTGGCCAATCAGATCGCGCGCATGAAAAAATCTTATCAGACCTCCTCCCGTAAATGTTTCTGTTTTCCTTTCATTATCATCCTATTCAACATTCATAACATGCGCACGACATGCAAAGGATACTGTATTTAATTAGGAGTAGGTTCAACACGTTGATCGGATATATACATCAACTCTTAACAGGTAATAACTCACAAATATTAAAATTCTTCAGCGACATCTTGGAAAAAAAAATTTCAATCCCGCGAATCTTTCAATGCGTACGAACCTTTGTTAAGACTTGTGGCACGCACGATAAAACTTGTAATTTGGCCATAATACACTAAAATAATAAACAATCTCTTTAGTAATAGTTATAATTACTTTAAAAATGCAATGTAACTGGTACATTTGTCATAACTTACACAGGAATGTCAACAAAAACTGTACATAATGGATATACGAACACCTCCAGAGAGGCGAGGTGAGGTGTTGACAGCCTGGCCGCATATTCCCCATGCGTTCGCTGATTTCGGTAGCTGGCTGCCCTCTACGCACGGCTGTAGGTCCGAAACTAACCACAGGATTTTCTTGAAAATAACCTCATTGTGATTCCCACACAAAGTCACCTTACATGTAGTGAACCTAACCCTTACCTAACCTAACCTAACCATCTGCACGGAGGCAGGTCTGATGGCGCTGAGGGAATTCGATCGACGGAAGAAGGTCACCAGCGAGGACTTCAAGAAATCGAAGGAGAACATGTTGTACAGAATGACGTACAGAAGTTAAAAGGAGATAAAAGCATGACAAAAAGGATATTAAGAGAAGAATAAAGGCTGGTAGTGTGAGAAGACGAACCCTTGTGTTAAATGGGGATATAGCAAGAGAGAGAGAGAGAAGGGGGTAAGGTGTGAATGAGGACAGGAAGATGTGAGAATGACGTGCATGGACAGGTGCAAATGGCATGGTAATTAAAATTAAAAATACTCTTTTAATAGAGACTTCTATCATGGTCACCCCTATTGAAGGATTTCCAAGGAACAGGTGACTAATAAAGCCAGTTCACATACAACAGTGATACCAATATAACATCAGAAACATATATAATAATCTTATAACTCCCCATATGTGTTGTGTGAGCGAGGTCTGTCTGGCTCTCCCAGTGAATGTACGATACATTTTCCTTTGGCTCCGTCTGTAGAAGCGTCTGGCAGCGCTACAATCGTATTTTGTGATGGCAAGCAGGGGCGGAGCTTAAATAAGTATAATTATACTTCCAGGAGGACGCACAAAATACGCCTGTACATCCATGATTTCAGGAAAGTTAGAAGGGGCTATCTGGAGAGTCTGTGTCATTTTGTGTCTTCATCTGTGTCATAGTATGGCTATTAATGAACAAATTACAAAAATATCTACAAAGTAGCTACCAACAGTAGAGTCGCCATCTAGTGTTTATTTACTGAGTGTCGTACTGCAGCCGTCGTCGCCCGAAGAAAAAAACGTGTAGTGAAATTTGAAACCGTATATACTTTCAGATACAAAGCATAAAACAACGCTGAAACAGGGTAGATTATACAGTTATGATATAAACTGCTGTGTATCATCTTCAGTGGCACATACAAATCAGTAGTAATGCTATAATTCGTAATATATGGCGCTGGCGACATGACTGCAGGTGGCGACCTTACTGTTATCTACGGTACTCGAGGTAACAAAAAATATAGATGATAATGACAGGGATTCAGATTAACGACATAAACAAGAGCGTGAACTGAGAAAGTAAACCTGTATGGGGAGCGGAGCGGGTCGAGCGCGCGGGATCCTTATGGTGTGACGTCACGGGCGATGTACCAGGCCTTATCATCTCGGTGGTCACGGTAATACCCGACGGCACAAAATTGCTGCGGCTGTACACAAGGAACCCGATTATACAGCATTGAAACCTGTATATCACGAATCGCCGAGCCACAAAATGCCGCGCGTTGATATTTCACGGAAAAAGGTAGTGAGTCAGGTAATGGCAACGGCCGTCATGCAGAGAGCAAGTTTTGGGGATATGGTTAAAATGTATTCTCCCGCTGACTTAGAGAACAGCGAGGCCGTCAGGAGGGAGGTAGAGACAAATCCTTCACTCGAGAATGTGAGAAGGCATTACTGCGAAGTAACGACCAGAACAGTGCGCGGTAATTATACGAGCTTCGTAAAGCGAGATGGTAAATTATACCTTGAGTTCATAACTCCCGGGCCCCGAGAGATTTCAATTCGTCGTGCCTGAGAAATATCGATATCCCGTATTCAAGTTCGGTCACTGCGATGCCTCAGGTGCTTACTCGAGCAAAAAGAAAACTTTGGAAACGTATCGCCGATAAATTTTATTGGGCGGGCATGGGCCATGATTTGAGCAAATGGTGCATTCCTGCAAAGGGGTGTCAAACACGAACGACAGCGACATAGAGCTGTATGAACCTCATAAGTTAAATGAGGATCAGATGGGGTTTTGGAGGTATAAGAGCCCACTCCCCTTAGAGTTAAGAGACAGGCTATATCGTCTCGTTATTAGAGAAACATGCAAAACGTCATTTTCCTTCTAACCGAGATTAGTTGCTGAGTTTGCCGACTCGTAGTTAAAGTTAGGAAGAGGACTTCAGGGCTGCGTCTTGTTAGGCCACCTTAGAGGATCCTCCATGGCGGCATTTTAGACTAGTTTAAAGAACTGCATAATCCACTAATATCCCCCTAGCATGGCACGGGTGCATGTATTTAGAAAATGATAGGCAGGTAACAGGATTGAAATGTTGTAGCCACTTTTATATATACTTCAATGTTACATTCACCGGTACCACCACACTATGTATATACTACCTACACCACATAACACTTGTTTGTAATTAATGGGAGGGAGTCTTGACGTCCTGATTGGGTCCCGTTAAGGGTTTACTAGAAACTTTGGAGTTTTTATCCCCTAGACTTTGAACTTACCGTAAATGCGGGGTTTTTTCCGCTTATTGGATACAAGCAAAACCCCTGTAAACGGTTTAAAGTACACACCCCAAACAGAGTGACTAGATTGTGACTGACGTATTTCGGTCGGATCCAATAATATTAGTTATAATACATTTAACCTGCATGACGCTGTAACATGTTTAGGTAATTAGTAAAAAATTTCTGCGGAAATAATTTTATCTAGGTGGGGCGAATGTATGGTTACAGACTTAAATGGGAATGTAGGTATTGAAGTCCCCAAGGGCGCGCGTAGCTCCAGGCTTTTGTTCCTGCTGGCGGTTGCCAGTTAAAGTTTTTTTCTGGCTGCTAGAAAGGCTTTCCAGTATGTGGGAAGGTGTTTAGCTCAATTGCCCCCCAACGAGTAGCGGGGTGCGTTACCAGAAAACGTCCAAAGTAAATTGCATGTGGTGGCTGATAGGAAAGCATGCCATAGTTTAAAGTAATCGTCCAGACCATTTCATCATTCCTGATTTGATGTAGTTAGAGTATAGCCATTATCGAGTGTATCAACAATATGTTTTCACTTGCATCCAGTCAACCATTTTTGAAAAATCCGCAATCAAAAGCTGTAAATTCCCCGAGCTTCGAAAAAGCTCATGGCAACTGCAGACGATGCGCCACGGCTCGGTGACGTAGCAAAAGGGAGGCTCCTCTTCCCGCGCTGCTGTGTGTGTGTGTAGTAGTGTTTGTGTGTGTGTGTAGTAGTGTTTGTGTGTGTGTGTGTAGTATTGTTTGTGTGTGTGTGTGTGTGTGTGTTTGTGTGTGTGTGTGTGTGTGCGTAGTAGTGTTTGTGTGTGTGTGTGCGTAGTAGTGTTTGTGTCTGTGTCAGGGGTGGATCAAATACAATTGTATTTGTATTTAAACTGTATTTAAATACAATTTTAATGTATTTGTATTTGTATTTGTATTTTAGCATCCAGATAAAAAAGTATTTTGTATTTGTATTTATATTTGATATTTCGAGTCAAAATCATTTGACACACACACACACACACACACACACACACACACACACACAGAGTTTATACTTAGATTTAGGAAGAAATAGATTATAGATTTAGGAAGAAAAGTATTTGTATTTGTATTTGTATTTTTAGATTTAGGAAGAAAAGTATTTGTATTTGTATTTGTATTTTTGGAATCCCAAACGAAAGTATTTGTATTTGTATTTCAATTGTAAAAAGTCAGTATTTGATCCAACCCTGGTGTGTGTGTGTGCATAGTAGTGTGTGTGTGTGTGTAGTAGTGTTTGTGTGCGTTTAGTAGTGTTTGTGTGTGTGTAGTACTGTTTGTGTGTGTGTAGTAGTGTTTGTGTGTGTGTGTAGTATGTTTGTGTGTTGTGTAGTAGTAGTGGTGTGTGTGTGTAAGGTTTGTGTGTGTGTGTGTTGTAGTGTTTGTGTGTGTGTAGTGTGTTTTGTGTGTTGTGTGTGTGTGTGGTGTAGTAGTGTTTGTGTGTGTGTGTGTGTGTTTGTGTGTGTGTGTAGTAGTGTTTTTGTGTGTGTGTTTATGTTTGTGTGTGTGGGGTGTGCTTTTGTGTGTGTTTTGTGTGTGTTGGGGTTTTTTTGTGTGTGTGGTAGTAAGTGTTGTGTGGGGTGTGTGTTTTGTGTTGTGTGTAGTATGTTTTGTGTTGGGGGGTGTGTGTGTGTATAGTGTGTTGTGGGTGTGTGGTGTAGTGTTTGTGTGTGTTGTGTTTTGTTTGTNTATGAGGATATAGGCTTCAGTGTCTGTTGTGTTATTACAGACAACAATGCTATCAACGGAAAAGCTTATCATATTTTGCCAAGCCTCCCAAGCTGTCAGTTGTATATCCTCATCCTGCTCAGAGTAACGATCTTTGTTCTTTATGTTTGATTCTGTGCATGTACTGAAATGTATTAGAAATAACTGGATTGGTCAGAAAGATGCTGAAAAGACGATGAAGTTCACCCAATTTTCCTCTGATGGAGAGTATTATGTCATGACTAAATTCATGCTTGCTCCTTTCTAAACAATTGAGAGACTGTATCATTCAGAAGCAGATTTACTTAAAACACTAATACAAACTGAAAGCAATATCTCCCACTACCTTAGAGAAGCAAAATTCAATTTAGTCCTCCAAATTTTTCATGAGTACTTGATTCAGTAAATGCTTTTGTTATACAGATGTGTAGACTTGTTGCAACTTAAATTGTGCCTATATTTTTTGGGGGGTGGGTGGGAATGTGGGGTTTCAGACAGGGATGGGGGTTATTGGAGCTAGGTGAGTATATATATTTCATCAACCCCATCTCAAACTTAAAGGATTTAACTTTGATGTGTGGACATTGTGGCTGGTGTGGTGAGCATTTATAGTTCATGTCATTGAACTATATGTCACTCATGGAGAGTTAATGGATTTATACTTTTATACTTTGTACTGCCTTGTAGTACTTATTTATTTGTGAACTAGCCTTTTCTTAGGTTATTATTTGAAGGAAAATTGAGTAGAGTATGTGTATTATGGTAATTTTGTCATGTTCTAGAATGAGATTTGTAAAATTTTCTTCAATAAAGAAAGGTTTATGTTTTATGGCAGTAATTCAAACCTTTATAACCTTATATTGGGGATGTTATGATGGTAGGCTGGCTTCCATGGTGCATATTATTTTCCCTTGCACTAATTATTTTTTTTAACCGTTGATCCCCAGTGGTTCCTGTAATTGATTTGCTAACTGGAAAAAAATGTATTTTTAAATATCCCAACAAGTGGAATTTCAGAAGGAACGAAGTATCAAAGACATCAGAGGCATAATTTATACGTCAATGTATTGAGAAATCACACAGAATTCATGTAAGTCCTGGAAACCCTGAAGTGAGCAACTTAATCACTATAAAATGTTGTAACAAACAAGGTAAGTTCGCGTGATTTGCGAATACACACATCAAGTTTCCTTACGTATTCTACTTTCATATTGTTCATTGTTCTATACTTGATATCTTTGATAGTCATGATAACTAATGGACAAAAAAAGTTATTTAATTTACTTGCGTTTGTGTACATTACATGACTTTCTTCACTACTTATCTGAAGTCAGAAATTAAGATATTTTAAGGAACTACCGTAGATAACAGTAATGTCGCCAGGTCAACTTTTTTTTCTGTTTACAGTCGTGTGGTGGCGTTAATACATACATTTATAAGGCGTATTTTGTGACTACATTACAAAGCAGAATTATACTTATTTAGGTTCCGCCCACTTATTTTCTACTCTTTTGCGTGCACAGAAAAGGGACCAGATACACTCTCTCGAGTAAAATTATACTTTTCTTGGGAAAAATATACTCTTTTGGGTGTGGGTGGTCCTTTCAAGACCCTGGCCAATCAGATCGCGCGCATGAAAAAATCTTATCAGACCTCCTCCCGTAAATGTTTCTGTTTTCCTTTCATTATCATCCTATTCAACATTCATAACATGCGCACGACATGCAAAGGATACTGTATTTAATTAGGAGTAGGTTCAACACGTTGATCGGATATATACATCAACTCTTAACAGGTAATAACTCACAAATATTAAAATTCTTCAGCGACATCTTGGAAAAAAAATTTCAATCCCGCGAATCTTTCAATGCGTACGAACCTTTGTTAAGACTTGTGGCACGCACGATAAAACTTGTAATTTGGCCATAATACACTAAAATAATAAACAATCTCTTTAGTAATAGTTATAATTACTTTAAAAATGCAATGTAACTGGTACATTTGTCATAACTTACACAGGAATGTCAACAAAAACTGTACATAATGGATATACGAACACCTCCAGAGAGGCGAGGTGAGGTGTTGACAGCCTGGCCGCATATTCCCCATGCGTTCGCTGATTTCGGTAGCTGGCTGCCCTCTACGCACGGCTGTAGGTCCGAAACTAACCACAGGATTTTCTTGAAAATAACCTCATTGTGATTCCCACACAAAGTCACCTTACATGTAGTGAACCTAACCCTTACCTAACCTAACCTAACCATCTGCACGGAGGCGGGTCTGATGGCGCTGAGGGAATTCGATCGACGGAAGAAGGTCACCAGCGAGGACTTCAAGAAATCGAAGGAGAACATGTTGTACAGAATGACGTACAGAAGTTAAAAAGGAGATAAAAGCATGACAAAAAGGATATTAAGAGAAGAATAAAGGCTGGTAGTGTGAGAAGACGAACCCTTGTGTTAAATGGGAGGATATAGCAAGAGAGAGAGAGAGAAGGGGGTAAGGTGTGAATGAGGACAGGAAGATGTGAGAATGACGTGCATGGACAGGTGCAAATGGCATGGTAATTAAAATTAAAAATACTCTTTTAATGGAGACTTCTATCATGGTCACCCCTATTGAAGGATTTCCAAGGAACAGGTGACTAATAAAGCCAGTTCACATACAACAGTGATACCAATATAACATCAGAAACATATATAATAATCTTATAACTCCCCATATGTGTTGTGTGAGCGAGGTCTGTCTGGCTCTCCCAGTGAATGTACGATACATTTTCCTTTGGCTCCGTCTGTAGAAGCGTCTGGCAGCGCTACAATCGTATTTTGTGATGGCAAGCAGGGGCGGAGCTTAAATAAGTATAATTATACTTCCAGGAGGACGCACAAAATACGCCTGTACATCCATGATTTCAGGAAAGTTAGAAGGGGCTATCTGGAGAGTCTGTGTCATTTTGTGTCTTCATCTGTGTCATAGTATGGCTATTAATGAACAAATTACAAAAATATCTACAAAGTAGCTACCAACAGTAGAGTCGCCATCTAGTGTTTATTTACTGAGTGTCGTACTGCAGCCGTCGTCGCCAGAAGAAAAAAACGTGTAGTGAAATTTGAAACCGTATATACTTTCAGATACAAAGCATAAAACAACGCTGAAACAGGGTAGATTATACAGTTATGATATAAACTGCTGTGTATCATCTTCAGTGGCACATACAAATCAGTAGTAATGCTATAATTCGTAATATATGGCGCCTGGCGACATGACTGCAGGTGGCGACCTTACTGTTATCTACGGTACTCGAGGTAACAAAAAATATAGATGATAATGACAGGGATTCAGATTAACGACATAAACAAGAGCGTGAACTGAGAAAGTAAACCTGTATGGGGAGCGGAGCGGGTCGAGCGCGCGGGATCCTTATGGTGTGACGTCACGGGCGATGTACCAGGCCTTATCATCTCGGTGGTCACGGTAATACCCGACGGCACAAAATTGCTGCGGCTGTACACAAGGAACCCGATTATACAGCATTGAAACCTGTATATCACGAATCGCCGAGCCACAAAATGCCGCGCGTTGATATTTCACGGAAAAGGTAGTGAGTCAGGTAATGGCAACGGCCGTCATGCAGAGAGCAAGTTTTGGGGATATGGTTAAAATGTATTCTCCCGCTGACTTAGAGAACAGCGAGGCCGTCAGGAGGGAGGTAGAGACAAATCCTTCACTCGAGAATGTGAGAAGGCATTACTGCGAAGTAACGACCAGAACAGTGCGCGGTAATTATACGAGCTTCGTAAAGCGAGATGGTAAATTATACCTTGAGTTCATAACTCCCGGAGCCCCGAGAGATTTCAATTCGTCGTGCCTGAGAAATATCGATATGCCGTATTCAAGTTCGGTCACTGCGATGCCTCAGGTGCTTACTCGAGCAGAAAGAAAACGTGGAAACGTATCGCCGATAAATTTTATTGGGCGGGCATGGGCCATGATTTGAGCAAATGGGTGCATTCCTGCAAAGTGTGTCAAAACACGAACGACAGCGACATAGAGCTGTATGAACCTCATAAGTTAAATGAGGATCAGATGGGGTGTTTGGAGGGTATAAGAGCCCACTCCCCTTAGAGTTAAGAGACAGGCTATATCGTCTCGTTATTAGAGAAACATGCAGACGTCATTTTCTTCTAACCGAGATTAGTTGCTGAGCTGCCGACTCGTAGTTAAAGTTAGGAAGAGGACTTCAGGGCTGCGTCTTGTTAGGCCACCTTAGAGGATCCTCCATGGCGGCATTTTAGACTAGATTAAGAACTGCATAATCCACTAATATCTCCCTAGCATGGCACGGGTGCATGTATTTAGAAAATGATAGGCAGGTAGACAGGATTGAAATTTTGTAGCACTTTTATATATACTTCAATGTTACATTCACCTGTACCACCTACACTATGTATATACATACCCTACACCACATAACACTTGTTTGTAATTAAATGGGACGAGTCTTGACGTCCTGATTGGGTCCGTTACAGGGTTTACTAGAAACTTTGGAGTTTTTATCCCCTAGACTTTGAACTTAACGTAAATGCGGGGTTTTTTCCGCTTATTGGATACAAGCAAAACCCCTGTAAACGGTTTAAAGTACACACACCACAGAGTGACTAGATGTGTGACTGACGTATTTCGGTCGGATCCAATATATTAGTTATAATACATTTAACCTGCATGACGCTGTAACATGTTTAGGTAATTAGTAAAAATTTCTGCGGAAATAATTTTATCTAGGTGGGGCGAATGTAATGGTTACAGACTTAAATAGGAATGTAGGTATTGAAGTCCCCATAGGGCGCGCGTAGCTCCAGGCTTTTGTTCCTGCTGGCGGTTGCCAGTTAATGTTTTTTTCTGGCTGCTAGAAAGGCTTTCCAGTATGTGGGAAGGTGTTTAGCTCAATTGCCCCCCAACGAGTAGCGGGGTGCGTTACCAGAAAACGTCCAAAGTAAATTGCATGTGGTGGCTGATAGGAAAGCATGCCATAGTTTAAAGTAATCGTCCAGACCATTTCATCATTCCTGATTTGATGTAGTTAGAGTATAGCCATTATCGAGTGTATCAACAATATGTTGTCACTTGCATCCAGTCAACCATTTTTGAATAATCCGCAATCAAAAGCTGTAAATTCCCCGAGCTTCGAAAACGCTCATGGCAACTGGCAGACGATGCGCCACGGCTCGGTGACGTAGCAAAAGGGAGGCTCCTCTTCCCGCGCTGCTGTGTGTGTGTGTAGTAGTGTTTGTGTGTGTGTGTAGTAGTGTTTGTGTGTGTGTGTGTAGTATTGTTTGTGTGTGTGTGTGTGTGTGTGTTTGTGTGTGTGTGTGTGGTGCGTAGTAGTGTTTGTGTGTGTGTGTGCGTAGTAGTGTGTTTGTGTCTGTGTCAGGGTGTGGATCAATACATTGTATTTGTATTTAAATGTATTTAAATACATTTTAATGTATTTGTATTTGTGTTTGTGTATTTTAGCATCCAGATAAAAGTATTTTGTATTTGTATTATATTTGATATTTCGAGTCAATCATTTGACACACCACACCCACCACACACACACACCACCACAGAGTTTACTTAGATTTAGGAAGAAATAGATTATAGATTTAGGAAGAAAGTATTTGTATTTGTATTGTATTTTAGATTAGGAGAAAATATTTGATTGTATTTGTATTTTGGAATCCCAACGAAGTATTTGTATTTGTATTTCATTGTAAAAGTCGTATTTGATCCAACTGGTGTGTGTGTGTGCATAGTAGTGTGTGTGTGTGTGTAGTAGTGTTTTTGTGTGTTGTGTTTAGTATGTTTGTGTGTGTGTAGTATGTTTGTGTGTGTGTGTAGTGTTTGTGTGTGTGTGTAGTAGTGTGTGTGTGTGTGTGTAGTAGTGTTGTGTGTGTGTTGTGTTGTTAGTGTGTGTGTGTGTGTGTGTGTGTGGTAGGTGTGTTGTGTGTGTGTGTAGTAGTGTTTGTGTGTGTGTGTGTGTGTGTGTGTGTGTAGTAGTGTTTGTGTGTGTGTGTAGTGTGTGTGTGTGTGTGTGTGTAGTAGTGTTGTTTGTGTAGTGTGTTTTGTGTGTGTTGTGTGCGTAGTAGTGTTTGTGTTGTAGTAGTGTGTGTGTGTGTGTGTAGTAGTGTTTGTTGTGTGTGTGTGTGTGTGTAGGTAGTGTTTGTGTGTGGTGTAGTAGTGTTTGTTTGGTTTGTGTTGTGTGTGTAGTGTGTGTGTGTGTGTGTGTAGTGTGTTGTGTCTAGTAGTGTGTTGTGTGTGTGTAGTAGTGTTGTGTGTGTGTGTAGTAGTGTTTGTGTGTAGTAGTGTTTGTGTGTGTGTGTGTGTGTAGGTGTGTAGTGTTGTGTGTAAGTAGTGTTGACTCAGCAGGCTCCGCTAACACCTGTTCATCCACCTCGTACTCTGGCTCAAACATGTAGGTTGGGTCCATCACAATCTGGTTTTGTTTTCCTTGATACGCGAGACGTCATTTATTGTGTCTCAGATTAAGCCTCGTAACTCTAATCTATCACAGCGACAGATTCACGTGTCTGACACCGAATACATCGCTCATCAAACATTGCGACGGTCTCACAGACAACGAGTGTTGTTTACATTGAAGCGTCCCTTGTCTGACGTCATCAATAACATGCGTAGCCCTGTTGGAGGGAAGAAAAAAAATTCGCGCGCTTTTTACATAAGTGTTTTTACGGAAATAAGGCCTACAAATCAATTATTTTTGGTGGATTAGGTGTTTTGAGTGTACATTCAACATAATTAGGCAAAAAAAAATTTCGGTGTGGACGATTACTTTAAGAAGGAGGTATAGAAAATATGTTAAGATGAGCCGAAGTGGCAACTCGCCACCAGCCGCCTTCTTGAAGTGGGGCAGCGGCGACCTGCCTCGCCCTCATTCTGTTACAGATCGCGGCCACGACTACAACTCCCCCAGCCGAGGACGTCTTCGGGACCTCTTGCCACCTCCTTCCACTTCCCCGCGTGTCTGGTGCTTGTTTCCTGCTAGCAGACGCAAGGCGAGCCACACCGCGAGGAGAAGGAGGGCTTGGTTGAGGCAGACGCGAGCTGGGGAGCGCAGAGTGAGTCGCTAGACGGGAGAAGGTCGACCAAGTGCGTACCGTGACGAGAAGACCACAGCTACAGGACATCCCCAGGTCGTCGAAAAGCGTGAGATAATAATAACCCTAATCATATCTATTCCCCAGCCAGATACCAGAGACAGAAGGTTATCGTAGGCATAGTTAGGAAAAGATATCTAGGGCGAATGAGTGGATGATTGTGTGCTGTTGGGCTATTTTGCTTGTTGAATTTATAAAAAAATTGATTAGATAAGGTACTAAGCGTTTGTTGTTTACCCTGGTGTAGTCCTGGACCCTAAAGCTTCATAGTGAGTCTCAAAAAAAAAACTTAATGGGATTTAATTTTTTAGTGGTAAGTGAAGTTTAAGTACTTAAAACCCCCATTAAAATTTTAACCTTTACAGTATGTAAGACTTTCCAAGATCTCAATGTCCACGCTGCACGTATGAACAGACTGTACTGTTTCATCTAGTAAGCCTCCAAACACCAGGACCTTGGTCTTGAGCCAGGATACCTCAAGTCCCAAAGGCTTTGCCTCCTCATGCAGCGCCTCGAGAGCCATCACCAGGACCTCCAGCGACTCAGCAAATATTACTGCATCATCGGCAAAAACATGATCTGTGATTTTGGTGTTGCCGAGGGATGCTCCACAATCGCTTTGATCTACAACTTTGCCCAAAATCCAGTCCATAAAAGTGTTGAAAAGTGATGGGGCAAGGACGCACCCTTGCCTCACTCCTGTATTAACAGGAAAGAAGCTGGATACACCATCCCCACACTTCACAGCACTTTCAGTCCCAGAGTACAGGATTGCTGTGGCCATCAACAAATCCATTTGATCAAAGAGTCACTGTTGGGCAAGCCACGTTCTCTGGACGGTGCGCGTAGCCGCGCAGGAATCATGTTCAAAATTGAGAGTTTCCGGACATATTTGCGTTTGCGGAAGTGCTTCCGCAAGTGCAAATCCGCAAACATTTACACTTTCGGAAATGCGCAAACGAATTCGGACTTCCGCAATTTGCGGAAGTTGTGATTTGCGGAAGTGTTTGCGGAAGTGCCCACCTCTAATGTGTGCGTGGGTGTGTCTGTGCGTGTGTGTGTGTGTGTGTGGTGTGTGTGTGTGTGTGTGAGAGTGTGTGTATTCATCTAGTTGTATTCAACTAGTTGTATTTTACAGGGCCAGTGCAATGCTCGTGTGGCCCCGTCTCCATATCAACATTTTTATCATTCATCCTTAGTACCTTGTGTTGGCCGAAGCCAGCACCCCGGAGAGCAGGTCACAAACCCCGGCTAACACCCGGTACCCATTCACTGCTAGGTGGACAGGGTATCGGGTTTTAGGGAAACAACCCATCTGTTTCCGCTCCGCCCAGGGATCGAACCCGGGACTTTTCGATTGTGAACCGAGTGTGCTTCCCCTACACCACGGAGTACAAAGTACAAAATCCGCAAACCTTTACACTTTCGATAATGCGCAAACGAATTCGGACTTCCGCAATTTGCGGAAGTTGCGGTTTGCGGAAGTGTTTGTGGAAGTGCCCACCTCTAATGTGTGCGTGTGTGTGTGTGTGTATGTGTGTGTGTGTGTGTGTGTGAGTGTGTGTGTGTGTGTGTAAGTGTAGCTATGTGTGTGTGTGGCTCGGTCTATGTGCCTGTGCCTGTATAAGTCTTTATAATTGTAAAGACATTCTTGAGCTAGGTTAAAATGGTACTTCCAGTTTGTACACATTTATTTATAAGTCCAATAAGGAATTTAGATTATTACAACCAAAATGTAATAAACCAGCCATTGAGTCTCGGCGGAGCTCGTATGATGAGCGTGTTGTTGGTATCGTGTTCCGAGATGTTCTCTCTTCCTTCTCACACTTCCGACCGCTCCTCTCTGGTGTTACTAACTGTCGTTGACATTTATAAAAGGCTGATACATATACATTTGGCCTGTGACCTACTTGCACACGAGCTAACAAAGTGCACAGCCGTCAGGTTGGCTCGGTTGGTAGAGTCGTGAGCTTGCGTGTAGAGTCCCTGCATTCGGTCAGCGCTACGAGTCCACCAAATTCGTCCTGGCGTGGTGGCGCTTTGTATAGTCAATAACCTTGTAGTTGGTACTTGCAAAGTGTCTAGATAGGATCAAAATATCTTATCTTAACAAAGTGCAAGCCGTGCTTGGTTCTCACGATGAACCAGGAAGATATACATTAAATTATATATACATTACATATATATATAATTATATGTTTATGAAGTTTAAAAAAATATTGTGGTTCTTTTGATGTTAATTAAGTACATGAAAATATCCTGAATGGAAGTTAAAATACTTGTTACACTTGTGTGATAATAGTTGTGATTTAATAGTAATAGTAATGCAAGTTATTATATATGTTAGAACTGATTACTGACTGACACCTGTGTCTGTGCCAAGGGGGGTGTCCCCCGGGAATGGGTGGGGAATGCCGTGATGTTGGCCGGACCATTGCTTGCCGCCCACCCGCCCATTACAGAGCCGCGCCGACCTCAAGGGGAAGTCATTGTGTGTTGTGTGTGTGTGTGTGTGTGTGTGTGTGTGTGTGTGTGTGTGTGTGTGTGTGTTTGCTGATAGAGTCCCACCACCAGCATCATCACCGCTATTAACCTAACCCCAGTATTACTCGACCAATATATATATATATATATATATTATATATATATATATATATATATATATATATATATATATATATATATATATATATATATATATATATATATATATATATATATCATGATGTTTCAAGGTGACAGAGACACTCGGTATACTTGGGGTTGTTTATGCAACGTTTCGCCAAGGCACTTGGCATCATCAGGCTAAAAATAGTTAAAATTTAATATATTGTAATGCTAAAAAGCGAACATCTAAAAAATTTATTCTAAGAAACAATAAAATATTCCTATATTTTCTAAAATTACTAACTAATAAATAAAATATAATTTGTACTTAACGGACCTTGGTGTGTATGCTGTCTGAGTTGGTAGAGGACTGAATGAACACTAGTTTTGTGGGTGACATTTCAGCTTGTGTGGGGCGATCGAACCGAGACATACTTTGAGAATGCAAGGTGTTCATAGGTCTCACGGTGAAACAGAGGAGGAAAGATAAATGTATAATTATATATATATTACATAGATATATAATTATATGTTTATAATGTTTCTAAAAATATACTGTTTCTTTTGATGTTAAATACATGCACCTATCCTATATGGAAGCTATAATAAGTGTGACACTTGTGTGATATTAGTTGTAATTCACTAGTAATAGTTATGGAAGTTATTATATATGTTAGGAGTAAAAACTGACTGACATTCGTAAACAAACCAATTACATATATAGTATTTATCAACAGCGTGTGTATATATATATATATATATAGATATATATATATATATATATATTATATAATATATATATATATATATATATATATAATATATATATATATATATATATATATATATATATATATATATATATATATATATATATATATATATATATATATATATATATATATATATATAATATATATATATATATATATATATATTATATTATATATATATATATATATACACACGCTGTTGATAAATGATATATATGTAATTGGTTTGTTTTACGAATGTCAGTCAGTTTTTACTCCTAACATATATAATACTTCCATAACTATTAGTAGTGAATTACAACTAATATCACACAGTGTCACACTTATTATAGCTTCCATATAGGATAGGTGCATGTACTTAACATAAAAGAAACAGTATATTTTTAAAACATATAATTATATAATCTATGAATAATATAT
>JACEEZ010010557.1:0-12500 GCA_016584305.1 Chionoecetes opilio
TTCCGATACTGCGCCGCGGAAAAAAGTTGCCACCACTTCCTTTAATCCCCACGTCCAAAGTAGGGTGGCTAGGCGGAAGGAGAGTAGATGTGTATTTCTCAAAAGTGTTGGGAATGTAGTCATCAGGGCCGCCCCAACATTACGAGCAAATGATTCGGCTCTGTAATGTCTCGCTCAATTTCCATCTTTGTGGCTTCCTCATAACCAGAGGAAGCATCATCTGCTGCAGCAAAATTTATGTAGCACCTATTTGATTGTCCATTGTCATCATAAATAAGACGGATGCGGCGAACCACACCATAAGCCTTGAAAATATCATGTAATGCTCTGTATGACAAGGCCTGGGACACGTTGGACAGAAGCAAGGTGTCCAACGTAGAAGTGCCCCGAGGGCCAGGCTCGTCTCTCAATCCCTGTCTGCGTCCCTTGATGCGGGGACCTCTTGAGCAGATAAAGCCATTCCAGGATGGCATTGACCAGCGGATGGGGAGAGTTAAAATTACATAGTGATTGAAGAACACTACAAGAATCACAAAAAATTGTAAAAGAGACATCCGGAAGAGTAAAAATAGCCATGAGAGCATATAAAATAGCACTTATTTCAGCCGTAAAAACAGATGAAACACTTGGAAGGCTGACGCCTTTGTTAAACGATGGGAATACGACACCGTATCCAACTCCACAGTCACAGTCACAACGCTACAGTCAAGGGATCTGCCACAGGGTCTCCATTAATTGATAGAACTGGAGGGGAGGATGGGATAAACTTCCCCTTCATTTTCCTCACTCATTGCCAAACCTTGGACACCGGGGTAGATGCACAGATCGTACTTATATAAGCCTTCCAAGAGGAGTGACGAGCCTCTTTCATAACCCGTCGGTATCTAGCTCTTGACCTGTGAAAAAATATTTTAAAACCTTAACCATAAAGTATACCTAACCTAACCTGATAGGTTTTAATAAAACCTAACCAAACCTTATAGGTTTTAATAAAACCTAACCTAACCTTAACCTTTAGGTTAGGTTAGGTATACTTAGTGGTTAAGTTTAGTAAGTTTCATTAAAACCCTATAAGGTTAGGCTACGGTTATTTTTGGTATGTTCTATTCAATCATTTCCCCGGGTTTATCTGAGACCCTGACAAATTTTTTTCTTGTCAAGTTTTAGTGCTTTTTCTGATGGAAATTCAGTGTGTTTAATGAAAAGGGCGACCATAACATTCGGTGAAGAGTTTTTTTTATTGTACGAAAACTATTGCTTTCCGAAAAATAAAATTATCTCCATTAGAAAAAGCACTATTTTTGGGCAGGACAAATTTGTCAGTGTTTCTGAAAATGACCGCGAAGTCCTCGTCCATTGTTACCATAACCTGATTAAATGTGTAAATTGGGGTCCGTAATATTAAGAATTGGAAGACTCGCCGCCGGCGGCGAGAGTTCCGATCGGCAACAGTTCCAGTCCCGGGCGGTGCAGGTTGTGCTGTGAGTTGTCGCGTGGATGTCTCTTAATACACAAATATACCGAAATGCACCTAAAACAATACCAAAATATACCAAAAAACACCGAAAAATACCGATAATACACCTAAATATTCCGAAATATACCGAAATACACCAAAATATACCGATAATTCACCTAAATATTCCAAAATTACCGAAACACCGAAATATACCGAAATACACCCCTAAACACTTAAAAAAAAAGATTGTATTTATGTCTCTTGATACCTTATTTTAGTGTATTGTCAGTATTTTCCCCTGTATTAGGGTTTATATTTTGCTATTAAGAGACCCTTTGTCGTGTTTGTTTGATTTGAGATCTGCCTAGCACTGGCTGAGAGGCGGCTCAGACAGTGTGGAGTGTGAACACTTGCTCAGGGCGCCCAGAAGTAGCTCTGCACCCAGCCCACGAAAAACCGCCCAGTCCACGGGTACCAGTGTCTAATGTGACCGTAGCTTAACCGGAGAACAACGGCAGTTGAGAGGAACAACAGGCAGTGAGAGAGGCTGCGCAACCCCGTGACTGCGAGGTGTCAGGCGGCTTCCTGACGAACATGTCGTTACATGTTGAGAGGCTGCGATGCTCCGTGACTGAGTAGTGCAGGCTTGCCTCCTGACAGAAGAACGCCATGCCCTGTAGGCCAGGGCGGACTGGCCATAGGGACAAACGGGACTTTTCCCCGTTGGGCCGCTGGGTCTTTGGTGGGGGCCGGTCTGAGGGGGGGAAAAAGGGTAAACAATTTTTTTTTGAATACTAAAAGAAAAATGAATAAATAAATTAAGGAGTGAAAATGAAATATCTGAAGTATAAGGTAAAACTAAAAATACATAAGAGAGAGAGAGAGAGAGAGAGAGAAAAAGAGAAGAGAAGAGAGAGGAGAGAAGAGAAGAGAGAAAAAGAGAGAGAGGAGAGAGAGAAAAAGAAGAGAGAGAAGAGAGTAGGGAGAGAGAGAGAGAGAGAGAGAGAGAGAGAGAGAGAGAGAGAGAGTCACTCAGCTGAGAAAGAATGAGGTGACAACTGACGAGAGAGCGGAGAAATCAACAGCTCTCGAGTATTGTACGCGAACACTCGACACGAGTCAACTTTCAAGATTCTCAATAGAGTCGTTCCAATTTGTTTTTTTCAGACTTCTTGTATTTTATATACGTTAACCGAGTATATCCCAATGCACACACTGGGACGATACCTTATTTAAAATGAATTATGGGCATTGATAAGGACAAAAGCCCCGTTCACATCTTCACGACTCGACAGCGACCAGTCACGATTTGCTGAGTCATGCTGTGTGGGCGCCGGTCGTCATGTGGGTCGGCATATCTTCCCCTCTTCTCTCTCCCCTCTCTCTCTCCTCTCTCTCTTCCCCTTCTCTCTCTCTCTCTCTCTGAGTATGGAAGTGAGAATGAAAAGTGGGAGGTACTTCATTAACCAGCAGTCATAGCGTGCAGACGTGTCCAGCTATCGCTCCTGGTTTTACGAATTCACCCTAATAAGGATGGACTCAGCAACTATACAACTCTTCTTGCTTCTCATGAACAATCGTATCGTGGCTTCTTGGAGATATATATGAAGCAAGTAGAGGACAAGTTGCACTCAATGCAATAAACTATCACGGACCTGACAAGAAGTCTTGATTTTTACTAAAAAGAAGTCGAAGTTTTGAAGCAAAAAGTGAAGCGCGGGTACGAAAATCGGGTGTGGAAGAAACCCAAATGAAGAAATGAGTGAGAAACTGCAAACAAGCGACAAGTTTAAATAAAAGAACTAGATGACGGGATGTAACTATCAAGAAGATTACAATCGACGGAACAATCTTCAGATAATGGGTATGGATGAAAAAACTGGAGGAGAAACCTGGGAACAGTCAGCAGCTCAAATATCCAAGTTACTCGAAGGAAAGCTCCAACTACTGAATATCCAGCTTGAACAAGCTCACCGAGTGGGACAGCGTCAGGACAGCCGTGCCCCGCCAATTATAGCTCGTTTCACCAGGTTCTGCGACCGAGAAACAGTTATGAGAAATGTTTCGAAGCTGAGAGGAACACGAATTTTCATTAACAAGACCTATGCCGTGCTTCTCAAGATATAGAAAGGCTAAATTTGCTAATGTTAAAGCAGGCAAGGATTTGAAGGGAAAATTGCTTATTTCCGACACACCAAGCTGACCATAAAGAACCGACTAGTTCCCACGAGCCTCATGAAGCAGCCGAGCGAAACTGTCACGGGGTGCAGCAGCCATCCGTACCTCAGTTCGTGGTGGCGGTGACAACGGTGGAAAATTAGGGTACGCTGTTAAAAAATATTCTTTTCCCTCAACTTTGGCATGCCAATTTCCTAGGGTAAAGGGAAATTTCCCTAAGACGATTTTATCTGTACCCATTTTTGCATTTGAGCAATTCTTACTATGCAAAATCGCACTTTTATATTGAAACCCTTATCGAATAATGCTTAAATGAGTACGCGTGTCCGGTGGTCCTGGTTTTGCATCATGCACCAATATGAGTTCCAAATGCCTAGCGTGGTAAGCTCTTTCTGATCAGTTGGTTCATCAGGCACTACATCACAGTGCAAGCCTTACTTTGGCCTAGAACGTGTCCATCATGCCCTTCTTAAAGACCTGAAGCAGGGCATGGTCTCCCGGTGGTGGCTCGACCCCGGATGGCCCGTCTCTGCCTGCTTCCCCACCACTGCTGCCGCAGCCATCCTGTCACCTAACTTCACGACTCTTTCGGTGCTCTGAGTGTGGATAGAGAACTCCGGAACCTCGTACGGCTTGACCTGGATCTGATCCCTGGGACAGTGAACAGGTGAATGCCGGCTCGTGCACCTGGCCAGGCTGCCAGCTGATCAGTGTCTGCAAGGGGTGGCTTGACAATTTCAGCTTGGGTGTGATGTGAGGTCCTACACGGGGTGCCCCATACTTCTCGCCAGGCCCTCGCTTCAAATTCTGGGTCACGGCGAACCTGCGGTCGTCCTCACTCTGACTCGCCATCAGCGAAGGAAGACACATTCTGACTATTGCGAACCATGCTCCCTGTCCGCACGTAGAAGGTCACAGCGTTTGGACCTTCTTCGGCTGCGACCTCATCATTTGATCTGCGTGAGATGTGCTTGGGGCCGTCCTCTAGTCTGTGGTGAACCTTGAGTCGTAGTAGAGTTTTGAAGTAAAACCTGCAGGCAGTAACTTGACTAGGATTCCAGGGTGTTCAGTTCTTTGCCAGTCAGTCCATGCATCCGGTCCACATGTCCCACGAGCGACTGGGCTGTGGTGAGCCATCTGGAGGGGACACCTTGCCACACTTGATCTCCTAACAGCTCGGACGGGGAACGCCCCGCTCAACAGCCTGGACCAGCGGGTAGGAGACCTGCTGGTCAGTGGACATGTTGACCAGGATATATTTCGGTATCTCTGCGAGATCTTCACCGCCTGGCACTCCTCTGAACCCCTGTGTTGAAACTGCATCTCATTCACGCTGGACAGCAGATGCCCCACGGGACCCGTGAAGCCAGTTCAGATGAGGTGGCCCCCGTCGATGCTGGTGATAAGGTGGCGCAGGGGCAAACTCGTTTGTGTGCAACACGCAATACTCCAGAAGAGCTTGCGTCCCAGCATCTTCTCCAAATGGGCGTGAGTACCACCCTTCCACCCCGTTTTGGCCCTAGTTAGAGTCACCTTGCAGAAACGATCAGTGAGTCGGTGGAGTCGTATGTCACCAGCAGATCATAGAGAGCCTGAGCCCCCTTGAACGCAGGCTTCTCAGGGGGCACCGGGTCCTCTGGTACAAAGTGCCAAAGGTCCCTTTCCAGATGGCTCTCTGTCACTGACACATGCTCCTCCCTGATCAACCTTGGGTGCAGTTTCCCATAGCTGTCGGGCACCATCGCCCTGGTTGTCCTTCTCCCCATCGTAACCCAATCCAATATTTTGGTACCCTGGTGCTTCCCTGGTCAAGGTTTCCCTGGCCGATGCCATGGCATCCTGCCTGGCCCTCCTCAATTGTTAGGATCGCAGACTAGGTACGATATGTCTGGAGAGAGGTGGCGTCAGCGATAAGGTCCTGGAGGAAACCAGAACCAAGGCGCAGCAGCAGGGGGCGGAACGTCGAACCGATGCTGGATGCGGAGCTGGACTTCGACCGTACGTGTTTGCCGACCTACGCTGTTTTTTTGTGACTTTTAGAGTTTGGTGATAGGACCTTAGACCTTAAACAGTATCCAGCCCTGAAGCCACCTACGTTGGGTAAATAATAACGTGGAAAATCTAGTTGCCAGAAAAAGGTTTTTACCCGAAAAACGAGGCGATTTTTTATGAGAAGTGAGCTTTCCGGCGTCTGGCGAAAATTAATGTAGGTCTTACGGCAATATCGAGGGCATACTTCCGATAGAGTTTTCTAGCGCTCTAAACTTGTCATCAGTGAAATTTATCGAATCTCTAACTTAAATGGTTTCTGTGAGTTTAAGATGGTGTATGTTAAGCTATGTTTTGCATATAAATATAAAAGTCCATTTTTGCATAGCAAGAAGTGCTCAAACCAAAAAAGTTGAAGGGCACAAAACCCCCCTTAAAAACTCAATTTTACATAAGAAAACACCCGCCAAATTCGAAATAATTATATTTTACTTTTCATTGGACCTACGGAGCGTACCCCAGTGGACATGGGGAAACTCCGGGCCAGTAGCGCCCTCCTTCTCCGGTGCGCACCCTCGCCCGTTGGGACTGATCCTTGGCAGGGCTGCAGTGAGGAACAGACTGGCGGTGCCTTGGGTCGTGCTGGTGACGGGTTGCAAAGGTAAAAAAAAACCCAAAGGAAAGGCCAAGCTTCACAGCGAACCAGATCGTTTCGAAAGGACAACTAACACAAGTAAAATGAGTCTGTACAGTATTCTCGTATTTTTATTATTTTTTACTTTGTAAAAACGAGGATACACGAGGATAACAGAATAACGAGCTAACGAGGAGCATTTTTTCCCCTTTTATAACTTAAGTGATGCGGAATTTTTTAACCTTTCGGGCTGATTTATTTCCATAGATATCGTTTAAATGTTATAAGTAATAATATGTCATCAACAATAGCTTCTGATAGTGAAAGAAATTGTGTTATAATATTTAGGGTGATCTACCACATCCTGAAGTTACTTGTAATTATTAAATTTTTTGATTTATTACGATTTAGACAAAAGTTTTCTAAAACATTTCCCTCAAATTATTTTCCTACAATATTAGCAGCATACCGTTACATTTAGAAACTTTTTTAGAACAAAGCATATGTCCTCTGGTGTTGAATTTTATGTTATTGAATGTTGTGAAACCCCCTTAAAATGATGATATATGCAAAATATATAGCATAATTAAAATTTCAATGCTTTCTTTTAAAATAATTCTACCAAGATGGAGGTGTAGCAATATACCTACACAAAACAGTTTCAAGGAATCTGTTAAATGACGCTCGTCTTCAACTACCGACATATAATCTATATTTCTTGAAATTCCCAGCCTATTAAATTTGTAATTGGGATGATCTATAGGCCCCCTAATGCAAGCTTTCCTGAGTTTTAGCATCCACTGAATACATCCTGGATTTGTTATTCAAGCTTAAACTTAATGTTACATCATGGGTGACTTCAATGTAAACCTTTTGAAGCATAAATGATAATAACGGTAATAGTTTCATTAACTTGTTTTACTGTAATTCATTTTATTATAATATAAAAAAGCTAACTAAAAGATACTGAATATCTGCCTCAGTAAAAAGACCATATATGGAAAACCAATTGGCTTACTATAAAAAAAAGCGGCATAATGTACACCTCCATCAGCGATCATTTCCCTATTTTCAGCATTTTTTCTCGACCCCCAGCACAGACACTTTGTTCACTTGCACGTTTTGAAAAGAAATTATTGACACAGATAGCACTACAGCATTTTAAAAATGATCTCAATAATTTTAATTGGCAATTAGAATTACTTAATACAGATGTCAATCAGAGCTTTGATTCATATATAGAAAACTTTCAGTCTCTTTACAATAAGCATTTTCCAGTAAAACAGGTTGTAGTTAAGGAAAAACATCTTGGTAAAACTTATATAACTTCTACAATTATAAATTCTATAAAGTATCGAAATAAGCTTCAGAGACTATACGCAAAGTATAATCTGTTGTACAAAAGCTATACATAACTTCACCTGGATTTGATGGCATAAGCATAACAGTTATAAAACAATGCAGTGATGTAATTTCTACTTTCTTAGAATATATAATAAATATATCTTTTTTAAAAAAGGTATTTTCCAAAACACTTACAAGTTTCTAAATAATATTAGTTCCTGTATTTAAGAAGGGCATTAAGTCTGTGAAGTGTGGGGCAGGTGTATCCAGCTTCTTTCCTGTGAATACAGGAGTGAGGCAAGGGTGCGTCCTTGCCCCATCACTTTTCAACGCTTGTATAGACTGGGTATTGGACAAGGTTGTAGATCAAAGTGATTGTGGAAAATCCGTCGGCAACACCAAGATCTTGTTTTTGCCGATTATGCAGTAATCTTTGCCCGAGTCCCTGGAGGGCCTGGTGATGGCTCTCGAGCACTGCACGAGGAGGCAAAAGCCTTTGGGACTTGAGGTCTCCTGGCTCAAGACCAAGGTCCAGGTGTTTGGAGACTTACTAGAGAAGCAGTACAGTCTGTTCATGCGTTTGGCGAGGACACTGAGATCTTGGAAAGTTTTACATACTTGGTAGCGCAGTCCATAATGACGGCGGGTCACGTCAAGAAAAATTTACGGCGGATTGGCATAGCCCCCGGTGTTTTTGGGGCTCGCTCAGCGGGAGTATTTGGCGTTGTCGGTACCTGTGCAGAAGGACAAAGATCCGGATTTTAGTCGCTTTTGATCCCTGTCTTACTCTATGGTTGTGAGACATGGACACTAAATTTGTGACTTGAAGAGACGAATCATGCCTTTGGTAATAAGTTTTCTTCGCAGGAATCCATGGGGTATCGCTGGGAATGATTACGTGTCAAATCAGCGATTGCACCGTGAGACTGAAACGGGGGCCCATACCTGCATAGTCCGTCAGCGCCAACTTCGGCTATATGGGCATGTGGCACGCTACCTGAAAACGATCCTTTCCCATCGGGTTGTATCTGTAAGAGACAATCCGGCGTGGAGGAGGCCAAGGGGCGGCCCACAAGGGTCGTGGCTGGGGCAAGTTGATGTTTCTTGTCGAGAGCGCTTTGGGATGGGAAAGGAGCCTGATGGGGAAATCGGCCCCGTGGTGACCCCCGGGAGTGGCGTCGTAGGGTGGGCCGAGGCGACGCGCCCCCCGGCGTATGCCCCCAATGATGATTTATTAAGTCTATGCATGGGGAATTATCGCCCATTTCTATCTTACAAGCTCAGCAAAATATTTGATTTTTTTTTTTTAAATAGAGTAGTTTATTAATATCTATCTAAATTTTCACTTTAACTGACCTTTAGCATGGTTTCCGACCAAATCACAGTACTCAGTTAGCTGACACCAACTATGCAACAGTATATATAATGCAAATAGATTGAAAGGAAATCAAATATCAGATTCTGTGACTTAAAAAAAGCTTTTGATTCCATATCTCACGCTATTCTGTTAGAAAAATTTAAGTCTATGGATTTCGAGGGCCAGCACATGAATGTTTTTAAAAATTATCTGAGCTCTAGAAAACAATACACTGTGTACAATGCTTTCCATCTACACAAAAGTCCATCTGCCGTGGTGTGCCACAAGGGGTCAATATTAGGCCCAGTTTGTTTTTGATATATAAATGACATTATTCGTTGCACTGATAGATGGAGTTCTTCTTTATGCTGATGACACCACGATATATGTATATGAAAATATTTAAAAGTGATTTAAAATACCTTAATATAGAATTAAAACATGGGTCTGATTAGCTGAAAAAAAGTAATAAACTGTCTTTAAAAAAATTCCAAACCGTGCTTCATGGTCTCCATCCCTTTTAAGACCAACACAACTCATGCTACCATTAACATGGAAAACTTCTCCTTAATACAAGTTCATGAGTTCAGTTTCAGGGATAATCATACAGTACATTATTTTGGAAATCCATATAAGGACCTATGTACTAAAGTCTCCAGGGTAACAGGGATTTCATACAAATTTAAAAAATTGTATTACCACTGCATGCATTAAGATTTATATATCATTAAAAACCCACATTTATTATATTGTGCAGCTATCTGGGGGGGAGGCCTACAAGACTTCCATTTATCATCTGTTTCTTGCTCAGAAGAAAATAGTCCGGATAATGTTCTACAGATCAAAATATGACCCTACTGACCCTCTATTTCATAACATTAAGCTGTTAAAAGTACCTGACATATTGTTCTTGCAAGCCTGTATATTTGTTTTTAACTCCCTAAACACATACTCTGACAATTGTTTCCAGTACCCAGAACATGATGGTGGCAGAAGACCCTTTGAACTAAGAATCCCACGGTGTAGAACCACACATGCCCAACAAAACATAGGTACACGGGGGGTCAGATACTGGAATGATTTACCAGAAAATCTCAGAAATTCCCTTGCATTGTCTTCTTTCAAGTATAATGCTAAACAACATTTGATAGATACCAGCGAAATTAAAATTATATTGCTTTTTGTTTAACTCTTCTATTTTCACATATATTTAAAAACTGTTATTACTATGCATGGGCTCACTAGCACAGCTGCAAATGTTTGTGCATGTGTGTTTGTATATGTGCATATGTATTCATCTAGTTGTATTTTACAGGGCCAGAGCAATGCTCGTGTGGCCCCGTCTCCATATCAACATTTTTATCATTCATCCTTAGTGCTTAGTGTTGGCCGAAGCCAGCACCCCGGAGAGCAGGTCACAAACCCCGGCTAACACCCGGTACCCATTCACTGCTGGGTGGACAGGGGCTCGGGTTTTAAGGAAACAACCCATCTGTTTCCGCTCCGCCCGGGGATCGAACCCGGGACTTCTCGGTTGAGAACCGAGCGTGCTTCCTCTACACCATGTGTGTGTATGTGTGTGTGTATATGCATGTATGTGTGTATGTATATGTGTATATATGTGTTTATGTATATGTATGTATATGATCATGTGCGTGTGTTTATGTATGTACGCATTTTGTGCATAGATGTATATGTATGTGGGTATATATGTATGTGTATATGTGGTGTACGTATGTCTTCAAATGTATAAATACGCGTGTATGTATGTATATAGTCATATACATAGTTTTATTTTTTATGTACAAAGAACCTGCATGTGTATGTATGTTTCTGTATAAGTATGCATCATATGTACTTTGTTTCTGTCTTAGGAATATACTTTTGCCGTAAAGTCGGTGGCCTTTAGCTCCCGTCTGCTTGCTAGAATTTATAGGCGATTAGGTCTGTATAACAGCTTCGGGTCAACAGACCTGGGCTTCAAATACAATATTGTATAAGAACTGATATTATGTTACAAAGGCCAATAAAAAGTCAAAGTCTCTCTTCTCTCTCTCTCTCTCCATTTATTACTTAATTATTTTAACTGGTTAATTAACACATTTAACTTTTAATAACAAGAATAATACTAAAAAAAAAATTCATTGTCATTTTCTTTCTTATTACCGATCATTAGTTTTATAATCGTATCATAAATTCAATTTATAGTCTATCTTTTACTTCTTTCTTTTATGTTCCTTCACACACTTCCTTATAGGGTCATGCATGGTTTGCTAATCATGACCCGTGACCTGACCTGCCCCCTCCCCCTGAGGACTATGGGCAGGTAAAACAGTGTGTGATGTAGAAAAAAAAATGTATAAATAATGAAACTGAATAGTTAAATAGATAAAGAGTATCTACGGGCTAATGAATCAGACACGAAAATCCCCGACCGTGGGGTGAGGCAGGAGCTGGGAACAAGCTCTTGCTTCTCCGTGAGGCTGGCAGAAATGAAGAAGAAACTTCATACAACTTGCGCGCTACTATTAGCGCATTTTCGTGACGTTCACCGCCCTGGTTCAGTCCAGTCCGGACCGGGTCAGGGTGGACTGATGGTCGCGAAAATACATCGAGACTGGCCCCGTCCCATTCGTCGTTCCTATTGGCTGGGGGATCGAGTGGGCGGTACTGAACTGAACTGTGGAGGCGGCAGGCGTCCATCTTGTCAATATCCTTTTTGTCGTCCGCCTTTTAACCTGTGCTGAAGACTTTACAACTACCACGCCTGTGATACTATAGTCTTATGGTCGGCCATGGAAGGCGACCAGGAGCTTCTCGTGCTGCTGATAAGACATGAAACACCATGATGGTGTTTCATGTCTTATCAGCAGCACGAGAAGCTCCTGGTCGCCTTCCCCGCTGACTGTAGTGCGCATGCGCCAGTTCTCCCCACACTGGTCCAACCTGGTCTTGCTCGCTGGCTCAGCCCGGCCCAGTCCGTTCCAGCCCGGTCTAAACTGCCTCGCAAAAACAGTGGCCGTCCGGGACTAGCCCAGTCCAGACCGGGCCAGAGCGGCCGCGAAAATGCGCTATATGGCACCGCGAGCCACGGTAGCACACTCCTCCGGCGCATGCGCAGATTCAGAACGTCCCATTCCTTTGCACTTGCCTCCTCGTCGCTCCACAACGGTGTCACGGTGTCGGTGAGACACATCTCAAAGGAACTCCGAACCGTATCATATCACGTAAGGCACGATTGCACCATGAAGTTACCAGGTGGCGAAATAGTAAAGTTGAATATTATATCAGTATATTCCATTAAAAGTGGGGCAATGAAGTAGCACGAAAAAGCGGGACAAACGAAAAAAGGGGATTTTACTAACATTTAAAAAAGCTGGACTGTCCTGCCTAAAAGCGGGACTCTGGTCAGCTTATAATTACACGACACGTCCCGTTGTGAAAATATCTAGAGGGTAAAAATTGCCTCTGAACATAAACTGCTCCTTGGCAATTGTTTACTATTTGAGCACTTTGTTAAAGGAAAAGACATTGACTAC
>JACEEZ010010557.1:20000-32500 GCA_016584305.1 Chionoecetes opilio
TTAATATTTTTATTATAATATTATAGTTTAATCTATAATAATATAAGCGAAAGTGTGTCTGTGTGTCTGTGTGTATGTCCGCGATAGGTGCCGCCCCCCGTGCCACAATCTCATCATATGGCACAGTTTTGGAACCAGCTCGACCAGGGGCACATTATAAGTCCACTTATAAGATGATCCGATCACTTTTTTTTTCTTTTTTTTAGCAGCCTATTAGCGAGAACTGTGAAACAAAAATGTGGGTTGCGAGAATTGAGGAAACCTTGATGTAGGGTGATGGGTAATGGGTGAGTGAATGGGTGGGGTGATGGGTAATGGGTGTGGGGTGATGGGTGAGTGAATGGGTGGGGGGTGATGGGTTGGGGGTGATGGGTGAGGGAATAGGTGGGGGGTGATGGGTAATGGGTGAGTGAATGGGTGTGTGGTGATGGGTAATGGGTGAGTGAATGGTGTGGGGTGAGGGTAATGGGTGAGTGAATGGGTGGGGGGTGATGGGTAATGGGTGAGTGAATGGGTGGGGGGTGATGGGTAAGGCGTTAATACATAATTTCTACATCCATGATTTCAGGAAAGTTAGAAGGGGCTATCTGGAGAGTCTGTGTTTGGTGGGCCGAAGGCCCACCAATAGCCCTCCGCAGGAGCTAGCCAAAAAGTCCGCCCGGAGGGCGGCTTTGCGGCTAGTATTATATATTTTAACATTCCTCACTAATTCCGCAGCACAGCACAGGATAACACTTTTTTTCTTGTTTTTCTCTCTCACCCTCTCTCCCTCCTCCCCACACCCTCTGCAGGTTGGAACTTATGAAGCGCATGCCTTGGTTCTGCATCCACGAGGACAAGCCTCAGGACAACGCCACGCAGGCCTCCGCAGGGGGGGACAAGGAGTAGTAGTGTTGCCCCGTACACGACCTACAATACTCCATGGCCGCCTTCGTCTTGCTACAACCTAGTTAGTTACACACATTCTCTATCTCACTCTTACTACAACAAATACTTATATTACTACTACTATTACTACTATCATCACTATAATTTAATCTTTGTTTCCCACTAAACAAATTTCCACTATCTCTCTATTAAACCGTGGTAGGCGGTTGCCGAGTGGTTAGCGTCATGGAGTGGTGAGTTTGATGTCCCGAGTTCGAATCCTACCGGGGGCAAATCTCTTGACTATCTTTAACATGGTTGATAAGAGCCTGGTAGTTGGGAGCACAAGGTCTCGAGTTCAATTCCCGCCAGAAACAACTGTTTTTTTCATCGTCGAGTGGCCGAAGATACCCACATCCTGCATCAGCCTCACCTTCGACTGCGACTACACGTGCGGCGGAGGGCGCCAGGTGGCAGCATGACAGCATGAGCCTTAAGTCAAACCATCACAGAAAATTATCATAGATGTCACTATAAAAATCCAGTCTGCGCCACCACGGGCGAGGGCCAACCATCATAGCCCTCTAGAATATGCAGGGCGAACCACATGAGCCCTCAAGGAAAATACAAGTGGCCTACAACGCTATAGGCTCCAACGAAACAAAAAATATATAAAACTTCAAGCCTTGTTATAATTCTGACTGATTTTTTTTCTCTTCTTTTTTCTATTCTTATCTCTTTCTTTTGTACGCATGGAAGCAGGCCAAGGACCGACAACAAAGATCCCAATGAACGCTGCCCTGCCGAAACATAGAGCGAGCATTGCCGTTCATAACTCATTCTTAGTTACTCCGCCAACAAGATGGCTCTCCCTTTTTCTCTTTCGAAGGTTAAGTATCACGCTTTTTTAGGATATTCTTGCGTCTGTTTACAAATTACCCGACGTAACAGATGAGGCTAACACTAATAATTTATATAATGAAGAAAGCTGGAGGTAGAAGAATACTTAAACTTCGATTCAGTTTTAGAGGTTATACGTAGTTTTCTTCAATTTATCTGCATAGGAATGTTGCATTTAGCAAGAAAAGGAGAAGGGTTATTTTATTATCCCTCGTGTAATGTTCAGTCTTATTCAGTCAGTCTTATGTCACATTAATTTTTTTTTATAATACTAGATAATTTGGTTATTCCTTATACTGTCCAGCTTACGTTAACGACACTGCACGTAACACTATGTATATACCTTACTTACTCTTTATGTATTCGAAAGTTAATGTATAACCACATTCTCAAAGCAAGAGTAACGATATCTGTAAGTATGGTATGTGTGTACACTTCATTTTTTGTATAGTTTCCTATATTATAAGATTCGACTGATCAAGAACACACTCCCGAAGATGAGACTTTCTGTACTTCTGGATCCTGTTCAACGAATGTACCTGTCACCTTAGTAGTAAACGTCCCAGCATCACCTACCTGTCTGTTTATTTGCCTGTATGTATCTGTTTCAGCTATATTGCAAATTGAACCCGATGAGGTTGGAAATCGACTAACTTCGGGTCATGGTATTGAAAGTCACTGTTTTCAAATCGGAAATATCAACAATCGTAGAAAATTCATCGCCCCCCCGACCCCCCCCCCCCCCGACCAAAGGCCGCCTTCGGTTCAACAAAAACTGCAAGTTTTTTTCATCAATATCTTCACAATAATTCAAAATTGTGGAGTAAGTCATGAAATTAAAGTTAAAAGTGCACTAAAAGTCCCTCCTGAAATAACTTGGCGGAAGGAAACTTGCAGTAAAACATGCTTGCATACCAAAGTGAGTCGAGGTGCTATGTGATAACAGTTGAGTGAAATATGAGCCGCCAGGATCCAGGAATGCCTAGAAGACCAATGAAAACTTCATAATCCACAATCCTCGTTTTCACTCCCACCGGGCCCATCTACGTAACCAATTTGGGGGAGGCGGTAGCAGAGTGGTTAGCGTCTTGAAGTGGTGAGCTCAATGTCCCGAGTTCGAATCCTGCCGGGGGCAACTCTTTCGACCTTCTCTTCTTTAATGCGGTCGATTTGAGCCTGGCAGGGGAGCAGAAGGTCCCGAGTTCAATTCCCGCCAAGGAGCAACTGTCAAATCCATCGTCGAGTGGCTGAAGAAATCCGCAAGCAGCTATACCTGTTCTTTCGACTGCGAGTGCGACGTTTACGACCAAATCTACCACCTAGCCGCGCTGTGGGTTCGAGTTACCAACGACGGAGGAGTTACCACCAAAAAAAAAGGTGGTAAGTGCTTCGTGGGTCCCCACCCTGGCCCTAACGGGCTACACAAAGTTGCCACGTGCCCTTTTACTTGATATTAGAAATACACCCAAAAGGCTGCAACAAATGTGAAGAAACCCTGCAACTTCTCTAATTATTGTTTACTGCCATGGATGATGCTATTTATGTCAGAGAGAAGACATATATCTCGCCCATGTAAATATACATAATGGGAAGCTTCGGGGAGTGTTGCCAGAACATGATTTCTTAACTCCTTCATAATACGTAAACATAACAATATAGATTAAATTTCACGATGACTTCATGAAAATTGCACCACTCTTACTTGATAATATAGATACAAATTATATAATGTTTTTGAACAGCTGAAAATCTTTAATACCAATGATATCTATTATTGTAGTTAAGGCATACACTTCACGAAGCAAAGTCACCTCAGTTATTTATGTATATTTCACTATTTTAACATCAAAACAACACAAAACCTATACCTACGGAATCCTGAATATTTCATGGTCATATTATTTTTTTTTTTTTATATAACTAAATCACTTGAAACTGGTATATTTAGCTTATTTTCATGGAACACTTGTTCCCCTTGCTGATCGGCCTCCACTGAGATTGGTCGGGTTAGGGCGGATAGCCAGAAAGAAGTCCAATATACAGTATTGTATATAATGGTATATATGGTATGGTATATATAATGAGTTACAGGTGTTGGATAGTTGCATTACCATCTGCGAGCCGTTTCTCTATCTTGGACAGCACGAAAACAAGCTGCGTTTATTAAATAAAGGTTTACAGACTTTAGGATTAGAAAGTGTGTGGAATGTATGCTTCCATGCCAGAGGCAACGACCTCAGTTATGTGCTCTGCACAAAGAGATGGGTCTCTAGCACGGAAGCAATAGTCATTTCCTGGAAAATCAGATCAGTACTGCCTTGGGTCCTACCACTTAGCTCAGATGGAATGTCAGAAGCACCTCCGTTTACGTGGGTCCGAGGCAGCATCGGAGTGATAGGACAGGTTGCGGATATATGATTGAGGTCGGAGGAGGAGCCTAAACCAGATAATACACTAACAGAGTAAACGGCAGGGTTAGAGGTTAGAAAAAGGTCAAGAATGTTGGGTGTCTCCAAGGCGGTTTTTATCGTGTGTATCTTTTATCTACCTATCTGTTCCTTCGTCTGTCTACTGAAATGCCTGCCTGTCTATATGTCTGTTTGTTTGAGTGTGTTTGCTTATCTGCCTGTCTGTCTATGTGATCGGTAATTTTTTTACGTTGGAGCCTATAACGCCTGTGGGTTGTTACCTTCCTTCCTTAGGTTTTATCTTCTTTCCTTGAGAGCTCAGGTTGTTTGCCCTGCATACTCTGGAGGGCTGTAATGGTTGGCCCTCGCCCGTGGTGGAGCAGGCAAAATTTTTGTAGTGGCACCTGTGATGATTTGATTTGAGGCTCATGTTGCCCCCTGGTGCCCTTCGTCGCACTTGCAGTCGCAGTCGAAGGTGAGGTTGATGGGTAGCATGTGGGTATCTTCGGCCACTCGACAATGGAAGAAACAACTGCTCCTAGCAGGACTTGAACTCGGAATCTTAAGCTCACAATTACCAGGTTTTAATCCTCCGGCCACTGCATTAAAGATAGCCGAAAGAGTTGCCCCCGGCGGGATTTGAACTTGCGACCTCGAGCTCACCACTCCAAGACGCTAACCACTCGACCATCGCCTCTCCTCACCGCGTGTCTGTCTGTCTGTATCCATGCGAAGACGGAAACAATATCAAATATATCTTACTATATGAAGAAATGCTGATGATCACACACGCACGCACAAACACACACACACACCCACACACCCACACCCACACCCACACACACACACACACACACAAACACATCATCCACATCGAGTAATCCTTAGCACTGATAAGATAGTGTGGTGATAACGTCGACACTAGATTAACACCTGCCGACAGAGTGGCGTGGCGGAGGCAGAGGAGCTGAGGAAGTGAAGGGAAATGCGAAGAGAACGGACTGGACGAGGAGTGAGTGACTACCAGAGTGAAACAGCTTGAAAGTTTTATTTATTTTCACATAAATAAGAAAATTGAGACTGGTAAGTTGCTGTGTGTATTCACCTAGTTGTATTCATCTAGTTGTAATTTTACAGGGCCTGAGCTACACTCGTATGACCCCGTCTCCATACCTACATTCTATCATTCAACCTTAGTGCTTAGTGTTGGCCGAAACCATCACCCCGGGAGGCGGGACACAACCCACGGCTAACACCCGGTACCCATTCACTGTTGAGTTGACAGGGGTTGGGTTTAAGGAGAACGCCCATCTTTCTCCGCTCCGCCCGGGGATCGAGCCTGGGACTTCTTGGTTGTGAACCGAGCATGTTAACCACTACACTACGGAGTACCTATGAGAGAGAGAGTTTGAGAGTTTATGTGTGTGTGTGTGTGTGTTCACTATTCACCCACGGTCTTGCCCACGGAAATTGGACACGCGATCGCCAGTTTTACCCTCCCGGAAAGAGCTTGAAAATCGTACTGACCAATTTTGTGTGTGTGTGTGTGTGTGTGTGTGTGTGTGTGTGTGTGTGTGTGTGTGTAGTCACCATGATCTTGTCCACGCGAGCTGGACTTGCAATCGCCAGTTTTACCCTCCCATAGAGAGCTTGGAGCTAGTATGACCAATCTATGGGTAATGCTGGAACCTCGCCACCACACACAGTCACACACATATCCCATCCCCTTGCTCAAAGAGGACAGTGCGTGTGTGTGTGTGTGTGTGTATTCCTCTAGTTGTATTTTACAGGGCCTAAGCTATACTCGTAGACCCCGTCTCCATATAAACACATATTTTATCATTCATCCAGTGTTGGCCGAAGCCACCACCCCGGGAGGCGGGTCACAAACCCCTGGCTAACACCCGGTACCCATTCACTGCTGGGTGGACAGGGGCTCGGGTTTTAAGAAGACCGCCCGTCTGTCTTGGCTCCGCCCGGGGATCGAACCCGGGACTTCTCGGTTGTGAGCTGAATGTGCTAACCGCTACACTACGGAGTTCCCCAAGTGTGTGTGTGTGTGTGCGCTTGTGTGTATGTGCGCGCAAGTGTGTATGTGTGTATTCACTTAGTTGTATTTTACTTGGCCTGAGCTACACTCGTAGTCTCGTACGTATGTACATACCTACACTCGTAGTCTCGTACGTATGTACATACCTACACTCTCTCTCTCTCTCTCTCTCTCTCTCTCCTCTCTCTCTTCTCCTCTCTCTCTCTCTCTCTCTCTCTCTCTCTCTCTCTCTCTCTCTCTCTCTCTCTCTCTCTCTCTCTCTCTCTCTCTCTCTCTCTCTCTCTCTCTCTCTCTCTCTCTCTCTCTCTCTCTCTCTCTCTCTCTCTCTCTCAATTTCTCTCTTTATCTCTTTGTATCTCTCTCCTTCCCTCGCCCTCTCTCTCTCAAGGCAGTAAGCTTACGTGTATTGCATTGTATGTTATCACCCACTTCCAAATCATAATAACTTTATTAATTTTCAAGATAAAATAATTAGTGAACTGTGTTTCATATGGAAGTGAACATATAGTGAACTGTGTTCACCTATGCCTTGATAGAAACATGCAAGGAGTGGCCAGGACCAAGGTAGTGCCATTATCACCTGGGTATTAGGAAGGCTAAGCTAGGTGAGGTCAAGGGTCACTCCTTCTCTCTCTCCCTCCCTCCATCTCTCTCTTTCTCTCTTTCTCTCTTTCTCTCTTTCTCTCTTTCTCTCTTTCTCTCTTTCTCTCTTTCTCTCTCTTTCTCTTTCTCTTTCTCTTTCTCTTTCTCTTTCTCTTTCTCTTTCTCTTTCTCTTTCTCTTTCTCTTTCTCTTTCTCTTTCTCTTTCTCTTTCTCTTTCTCTCTCTCTCTCTCTCTCTCTCTCTCTCTCTCTCTGTCTCTGCCACTGAGAGCAGCAGCGGGGAGGGATTAGACGTCTGCTCTGAGCGGCGAGGGTAAGGGACTGGGTGGGCATTTTCGAAGGGGCTCCAAACTACACCCTCTTAGCGTCCTAAGAACGACTTAGTTATACCGGGCTAAGAAGACTACTAAGGAAGCATTTTCAAACGTCATCTTAGCCTCGTGTAGGGCCAACCCTTCTTAATGTCACCACTTCCGCTTCAACCAATCAGCGCGCGCGACAAAAGTCTGTATTTGGCGGGAAATACGTATAAACATCAACAACAGACCACAGCTGATGACACAAACACATCGGCGGTGTGTGTGTGTGTGGGTGTGTGTGTGTGTTTTTGAGGGTAATAGAGTGTGTTTGGGTGGGTTTAAGCATGTTAAGGTATGTGGTAGTGTGTTAGGGGTGTTAAGAGTGTGTTTGAGTCTATTTGGGGTATGGTAAAGTGTGGTAGAGTGTATTTTTCAGTGTAGCGACCATAGAGCAGCCCACAGGTAAACGGTCAAGAAAACCCAACTTTACTAGCAGGGAACTATTTGTCCTGCCAGCAGCTGGTGGAGGCTGTGAAGCAGAATAAGAGCACCGTTGATGGGAAAGTTCATGACTCCGTGCGGGCGGGCACAGAAGCTTGATGAAATAAGAAGAAAATTTGCAGACCTAAGGTCGGGCACTTCGTTGGAGATGAATGGGTCCCTCATTTTCAGCCGTTTGTCCTGCGATCTGATTTTGCCAGATATGTAATTTCTGCTGCAGCACACAGTGCAGTGTTACCACGCCGAGGGAGTCTGGTCTCTCTCTCCTCTCTCTCGTCTTCGTCTCGTGCTCTCCAGATCTCTCTCTCTCTCTCCTCTCTTCTCTCATCCGTTCGTCTCTCTACTCTCTCTCTCTCGCTCCTCTCTCGTCTCTCATCGCGTCTCTCCTCTCTCGTCTCGCCTCTCTCTCTCTCTCTCTATCATCTCTCTCTCTCTCGTCCTTTTTTTCTTCTATTAGTTTCTTCTCCCTCCGTCTCCTTCTCCCTTTTCATCCATCCATACACACATCCATAGCCGTATGTGATATTATCGTGAATAGCGAAACTGTTTTTTTTCTGGTGAGTTTTGATATGTTTAGAAATTTAATCTGCTAACCGTTTCTGGGGGGGGGGGGGGGGGGGGGGGGGAGGGGGTCGCAAATATTTTTTTTTTACATAGTATCGTTTATGTTAGGTAAGGTTCGGTTAGGTTTCAATGTTAGGTTTTTTTATCATTTTTAATTCAATCACAAAAAAGTTTATTTACGATCTAAATGTTTAGGCAAGTTTAATTCTAAACATATCAAAACTCCCAGAAAAAAAAAAAGGTTTCGTCCCACCAAGGAAGTAGTGTTCATCGGGAAATTCTCTTTTTTTCTCTTTTTTTTAAGTATCCTCTCCCCCAGCAAACTTGGCTGCTGGTAGCACCCCCAAAAAACCACCACCCCCCAGGGTTTTCTGGTGAAAAGACAATATCCCAAGTGATTTTACGGTAAAGCCACGTACTAACCTCATCAAATAATATCCCATCTGGATAGAAACCATAAACTAGAAACCATAGTCTAGTCCACTCAAAACAACACAGAAACCAGCATATCTAGTCCAACCCAGCCCACCACCAAACATGTTTTCACCATTAACCCAATCTAATGATCTCTCTCCACCATACCCTCACATCTAACCTAATCTCCAACCCCTCCCAAGTAGCTTTTATATTAAACATCCATCACCGATTTAACAGTGCGGAACATGGAAGGGTGTAAAAACGGGGGGCATCATAGTTTTTCCTATACTGTATGCTATATATATATATATTATATATATATTATAATATAGTATATATATATATATATATTATATATTATATATATATATATATTATATATATATTATATATATATAGATATATATATATAGATATTATATATATATATATATATGTATATGCAGCCTAATATACTATATATATCTAAAATATATATATATACCATAATTCCCATTGTTGTTGTGGTACGGAGAAAATTGCGGGCTTAAGACGACCAACACCTGCCTTAGCCTACACTCGCTGCTTTGTCCTAGCCGGAGCGAAATTTGCTTTCGAAAATGTCCAACTAGCGCTAAGATGGTCTTAGTCCCCTAAGATGGTCTTAGTAGTGTTCGAAAATGCGCCCCCTGGTCTGATAGATACACTACTAGTAATAGCGCGTTTTCGCGACGTTTACCAGACTGGGGGGAGATGCTGAGAAGTGCCATAGAGGTAAGGCGAAAAGAGCGCCTTACCCGTCTTCAGGCGCTTTTGTAACGGCCCGGCTAAGGCACCGACTAAAGCCTATGTACAGTCGATATTTCTGACGCTTTTGCACTGCCTTACACCTCCAAAGCCTATGGCGTGGGCGTGGTCCGAGAATCCTACTAGCCAATCACGTTGCCTATCTGAGCGCTACTTAGGCAGCTTCGACCAATCACAAGGCTTGAACACTTCTCTGCTGAAGCAAGGAATTTGTCCCTCCCTCCCTCACCAAGCACTTATGGCAAGGATACACCGTCTCTCCCCCGCCAAAAGCTGTTTCATCACAAGTTTGACGTTCAACGCAGGTTTTGACCACTTATTTATTTTTGAATTGGGACGTGCCATACACCATGATAATCGTTAAGGTGTGCCGATTCCGGGACAGTGAGTGAAAATTTAATGCAATCAAAATTCCAGGAATAAGGAGAAGATGAATAAAAAAAGGGGAAAAAAAAGTTTATACACGATATCATTTTGCTCTCATTATCTTATTATAGGTATAGTTTACTGCAATTTTTATACATTCATGATATGCACTAATGTCTCGTGAAGATGATGGTATGTTCAGCTGTCCTAAATATCATCTGGTAGTATGATAATACCGTATAATAGTACAACATTTTAGTGCGGGCGGAGCGCCCGCCGCCCGCCGCCCGCCCCTAACCAACACACAACACAACATTTCTTATCACCAGCATATAACACCCTATAATGCCGCATTAGTCTTGCACGATCAATTCATACACACCTTGCAACACTATTAATACGTAAACACCAAATTGTTACGTTTGGGAACTGAAACAAGGCTGTATTTGCTTTATAAACAGAAGATGAATGTCTGTCAAAGGCCCACAGCAGCTCACTAAGTCAGGGTCTGACCATGCCTTAGTTTTCAGCGCCTTTAGCGGTGCCACTAAGGCAGCAATCTCGACTGAGCATAGCGGTGGGAGGGCGTTTCGCCTTACCACAGGCGCCCTAGTGCATAGGGCGCCCTAGCTCGCTCTCAGCATCTGGCCCCTGGTCCAGTCCAGCCTAGACTGGTCCAGGCTGGACTGATGCTCGCGAAAATACATCGAGACTGGCCCCGTCCCATTCGTTGTTCTTATTGGCTGGGGGATCAAGTGGGCGGTCCTACCGTCCTGCCAGCTTTACCCTCCCCCCCCAAAGACACACCAAAGGATTATTAATTTGACCTCAGGTAATAACCTCCTAGTTGGCATATGAAAGGTGAACCGTGGTCATCATTCTGTGTGTGATGAGAGTCAGGTTTATAAATCTCTGGACGAAGAAAAAATCCCAGCAACACAATATTGCAAGACCTGTCGCAGCCATGTCAAACGTTTACTATATATAACCTATATAACCATCATGTATCATTTCTATAGGTACTGGCATTCACTACCTGGGGAAATTTCCGTATATAGCAGGTCTTTTACTGGTGGAGTACTTATTATTAGCCCTATTATCATGTAAGTTTTGCCTTGTGCAATGTAGCAGTCATCCCTGCTACTTGACTTCTCAATGGGAAGTCAAGTAGCAGGGATGACTATGAAAAATTGAATGATGAAATTTCATTTAATTTACCGTCAATAACACTATCTATAGTCGCCACTGCACTTATGTCGCAGGGGGACATATATTACGAGTTTTAGCATCACTACAGACTTGTATGTTCCACTGAAGAGACGTGCACAGTACGTAGTTTACATTATCTACATAACACTAATGTCTTCAGTGACGCATACAATTAAGTCTGTAGTGATGCTAAAATTCGTAATATATGGCCCCTGGTGACATTAGTGTAGTGGCGACTATAGTGTTGTTGACGGTACATTCATTTCTCAAGATGTTGCTTCAGCAAATTGCGAATATTGTAATTTTTCGTGATATTACTTTAGTCTTATGGTCGGCCATCATGGTGTTTCATGTCTTATCAGCAGCACGATAAGCTCTTGGTCGTCTTCCCCGCTGACTGTAGTGCGCATGCGCCAGTTCTCCCCATACTGGGTCAACGCGGTCCTGCTCGCTGTGCTGGACTAGACTAGACTGGGGTAGACCGGTCCAGCCCGCCTCGCGAAGACAGTGTCCGCCCGGAACTGAGCCAGTCCAGACCGGGCTAGAACGGTCGCAAAAACGCACTATAACACTAGTCAAAGTACCGGGTTGGATTTGGCTGACGTCACTGTGCTGGAATGTCAAAAGTCGCCCATTCGGCTGGCCGACCCTACTATATGACCCTGGTATAGTAGTAGTAGTACTCGTAGGCCCAGTCTCCATATCTACATTTTATCATTCATCCTTAGTGCTTAGTGTTGGCCGAAATCATCACCCCGGGAGGCGGGTCACAAACCGCCACCTAACACCCGGTGTCACGTTCCCAGCAGTCTGTGTATTCGGTGAAAGTCCGCCTTTGTTTACCAACAAAAGGGGGCGCGAACTGCACATGCGCACAGGCGAAAGTTTACTAACAAAGACTTGTTGATCAACAAAGCCGGATCGCATTAAACACTACCGTACCGTGTACGCATCTTGTCGCGTGTTCCTGAATGTCCGAAAAGTGTTCTCAAGCAGGGGAGGGCATATTGTTTTATTCTTTCATAGGAAAAACATTCATGAATCGAATAATGCGCTCTGCTTTTGTAATAGAAGGTAAGGAAACCCATTAAATAGCCTTTATGCAGTGATTCATGAGTAAATTTACGGGATAGAGCATTTTGCTAATTTCGAAACAAAACAGTTTTGATGTGCATCATAATCTTTCTTGTAAATCTCCAACCATGTTGTCGGAGGACGCCTGTGAATGCTTTTGCTGATAACAAGTCTTTGTTAGTAAACTTTCGCCTCTGCGCATGCGCAGTTCGCGCGCCCCCCTTTTGTTGGTAAACAAAGACGGGTTGTCGTAGGACGCCTGGGAATGTATTTGTTGATCAACAAATCATGTTAGTAAATATTCGCCTCCGCGCATGCGCAAACTACATTTTCTTTTGTTGGCAAACAAAGGTAGACTGCACGGAATACGCAGACTGCTGGGAACGCGAAACCGGTAACCATTCACTGCTGGGTGGACAGGGGATCGGGTTTTAAAAAGACCGCCCATCTTACTTCGC
>JACEEZ010010557.1:37500-67500 GCA_016584305.1 Chionoecetes opilio
AGAAAAAAAAAGTAAGTGAAAAAAAAATCTATAAAGTATGTAAGAGACCATACACAGAGATAAACTGAGAAAATGAAACATGATATTAAAAGACCTAAGACTTTTTCACGTAACTATTGCACAAACTGCCAATCATATTCCCATCTTGCAGCAAAAAAAATTACAACAGACAAAAACCAACAACTTCAAAGGATAACATCAACTACTACATATTGACTCTTTACACTTACCTAACACTATTAAAATAACGAGAAACAACAAATAAACATCAACTTCATCCATCATCAACATCATCCTTTACGTAATCATTGCAAAAATGTTCGAACGCGTCTTTCGTAATATTCAGTCCATCAAGTTGTATGTTAAGTTTGAAGGTCAATTATATAGTACATTGTAGATAAGGTTTGGAATTGACACTACTTGAACCACTTTTCGTCCACCTGCCCAGCTTGTATCGCGTCCTCCACCGGCAATCCACAGGTGAAAGGCCTCCACATAGACACCTCTTCCATGGCCTCCATCAACACCTTCGCCGAGACCATCAACCGCACAGAGAAAAGGTAAGAGGAAAGAGGAGTAAAAGACGAAGAGGAAAAGGAGGAGGAGGGGAGGGGAGGTAAATGGGAGGTGGTGCAATACGTGAGGTAAGAATAAATAGCTCGGTTTGAATAATGCGTTATTATTGTTGTTCTTTCTCTCCTTTTTTGCTCTACGTTTTCTTTTATCATTTTTATCATTTTTTTTTACTTTCTTCTTCTATCTCCTCCTCTTATACACTAATTCCTCCCTTCCCTACCCTCTCCCGCCCCCGTGTCCTCTTCTCCTCTTTACAGGCTACCCGTCAGGGTGGCTCGGTTGGTAGAGCTGCGGACTCGCGTGTCAGCGTCCCTGCATTCGGTCAGCGGTTCGAGCCCACCAAGTTCGTCCTGGCGTGGTGGCGCTTTGTATAGTCAATAACCTTGTAGTTGGTACTTGCAAAGTGTCTAGATAGGATCAAAGTATCTTATCTTATCTTTACAGGCTGGACGTGCTGGTGCTGGCGGCGGGGCGCGGCGCTCCCCCCTGCAGGACAGTGACGCCTGAGGGGTTGGAGGTCACCATGGCCACCAACCACCTGGGTCACTTCCTGCTCGTGAACCTACTCCTCGGTGAGCCAAAAGTGTCCCGTCAGCGCCTCCTTCACGTCAGCAGGAGGAGGAGGGGGATAAGGAATAGGAAGGAGGAAGAGGTGGACGAGGAGAGGGGGAGGTTTAGGTGGAGGAGGAGGAGGAGGTGGATTGGGTAGAAGAGGAGGGAGACGAGGAGAGGTAGGAGTAGGAGGAGAAGGAGGAGAAGTGGGAGGAGATGTGGGGAAAGAAGGGGATGAGGAAGAGAAAGAGGCATGAGTCAGGAGGAGGAAGAAGAAGGAAGCGTGGGTTAGGAGGAGAAGAACGGAGAGTAAAAAGGAGGAGGAGTTTATGGGAATGAAATATATGACTCCCGTTTTTCTTATTTTCTTTTAACAGTTGAAAAGAACACCTCGCTGCTGTAATGGTGCGCGACATGAGTATAACAACACATACACTCACAGCACGTTCCCACACGTACCAAAACAACACCACACAACAAATCACATTATTTTTCGGCCATGACTAGGTATTTATCACTTTTCACAATCACCTTTACAAATCCTTGACCACCACAACAGCCACATCAGGGCCTGAAAACACCAATGTTTCGTTCAGTAAAAAAATACGCGTATTTACATTGATTCTACACATGTACACCCATCCATTATTTTTGTTCACAAACGATATAAATCATCGTCAAACGAATATATTATCATTACTGCAAAAACACACACCAACTTATCCGTTCTCCTGAGGTAAACATAACAAATCAATCAGTTAAGACAACTTGTATTTTTTTTTTTTTACACATTTGTGCCTATAGCGCCTGTAGGCAGTGGTGACCCAGGGCTCAGATGGTAGGCTCTGGAGGTTCACTTGAGGGCTGTGATGGTTGGTCCTCGCCCGTGGTGGCGCAGGCAGGATTCTTATAGTGACGCCTGTGATTAGAGGCTCATGCCGCCCCCCTGTGTCCTCCGATGCACTCGCAATCGAAGGTAGGGCATGTGGGTGTTCTTAGGCCACTCGACGGGCAAAGGTTTTGGGTTTCTTCGGGGATCGAACTCGGGTCACCGAGAACGCCAGTCGGAGACGCTAACCACTCCGCTACCGCCTCCTCGAATAGTATAATAGCACTATGTCGTAATCGAGCCCCGGTATAGGGCGTCGGAGCTAGCCTCACTACAGGGAGATGAGACACCCTCCCCTCCTAAGTTGGTGCCTCCAACGAGTTGAAATGGGGTGGATATGTCTCATCTATAGTTTTACACCCCCGTGTGGTGGGGCTGGCTCTGATGCCTTGCCCAGGGGTTCGATTCAGACCTGGTATGGCAACCAATCGAATTATAAGTCTATACACACGTGACTAGAGGAGGAATTGTTTGCGGCAAGAGGTGTGCAGTAATTCAAAAGAATAGCGGATATATATAGATACAGAGACACGAATACGTGATTATACATATATTAGGTTATATATGCCCTAAGTGCAAGGTTATTACCTGACATTAACATCTATAGATGTGATGCATAGTAAAGTAACGTGACAGATCCAATCAATCCGCACTTAATCATCAGATGTAATCTATCAATGCTTCGCAAATAGTTCGTAAGTTTATTGAGTCGATACAAGGGACTAAAGAGTTGGATATTCTGCTGCAGGAGTGATGGTGAAGAGCAGTCCGAGCCGTGTGGTGGTGCAGGCGTCCTCAGCCCACTACCTGCTGTCCTCCATCAACCCCAAGGTACAGGGGATATGAAGATATAAAGATATAAAGAACGGAGAGAGAGAGAGAGAGAGAGAGAGAGGAGAGAGAGAGAGAGAGAGAGAGAGAGAGAGAGAGAGAGAGAGAGAGAGGAGAGAGAGAGAGAGAGAGAGAGAGAGAGAGAGGAGAGAGAGAGAAGGAGAGAGAGAGAGAAGAGAGAGAGAGAGAGAGAGAGAGAGGAGAGAGAGAGAGAGGAGAGAGAGGGAGAGAGAGAGAGAGAGAGAGAGAGAGAGAGAGAGAGGGAGGAGAGAAGAGAGAGAGAGAGAGAGAGAGAGAGAGAGAGAGAGAAGAGAGAGAGAGAGAGAGAGAGAGAGGGAGAGAGACATAAGAACATAAGAAAATAAGGAAGCTACAAGAGGCCGTGAGACCTACACGAGGTAGTTCCTGTTACTTAACACTACCTACATCCACCTTTCATCCCCATCCATGAATTTATCTAGCCTCCTTTTAAAGCTTCTAATGACTCCGCACTACCTACCTGTCTACTGAGTCCATTCCAATCATTTACCACTCTATTTGTGAACCAGTTTTTCCCTATTTTTAAATCTACGCTTTTCCAGCTTGAATCCGTTACTTCTTGTTCTACCCTGGTTAATAGCCGTAAGAACTTTTCCTAAGTCTCCTTTATTATATCCCTTTATCCACTTAAAAACTTATATCAGATCGTCCCGTACTCTGCGTCTCTCGAGTGAGTGTAAATTTAATAACTTCAATCTTCTCTCATAACTAAATTTAAAAGAGAGCGAGAGAGCGAGAGAGCGAGAGAGCGAGAGAGCGAGAGAGCGAGAGAGCGAGAGCGCGAGAGAGACAGAGACAGAGACAGAGACAGAGACAGAGACAGAGAGCGAGAGAGAGAGAGAGAGAGAGAGAGAGAGCGAGAGCGAGAGCGAGAGCGAGAGAGAGAGAGAGAGAGAGAGAGAGACAGAGAGCAGAAGAAGAGACAGAGACGAGAGAGCGAGAGAGCGAGAGAGCGAGAGAGCGAAGAGCGAGAGCGAGAGAGAGCGAGAGCGAGAGCGAGAGCGAGAGCGAGAGCGAGAGCGAGAGAGAGAGAGAGAGAGGAGAGAGAGAGAGAGGAGAAGCGAGAGCGGAGGGAGAGCGAGAGAAGACGAGAGCGAGAGCGAGAGCGAGAGCGAGAGAGAGAGAGAGAGAGAGAGCGAGAGCGAGAGCGAGAGCGAGAGCGAAAGCGAGAGCGAGAGCGAGAGCGAGAGAGAGAGTATAATCCCGATAAAAGGAAAAAAGTAATACAAAATAACGGGAAGGTAGGATCGACATAATCAGCTAAAGAAAAAAAACAGCTACGCAGGAAAAAGATAAAGAAAGGAGGGAGGGGTAGGTAAATACAAAATAATATAACAATAAAGTAGTAATATGTATATGGCCTCGTATAAACTATCTAACACATCTTAATGGCTGGCTACCATTCCCATTCTCCTCACAAGCACCTGTGCAGACCATTTATATCCCTCCACCACTACCATCACCATTGTTGATATACATTTACATTTTTATTCCCTTCCCCTTCGTTTCATTCTCTTCAGCTGCATCTTCTCTCATAATTCTAATCTATTATTCTCCCTAGTAATTACTCTCTTTCTCCGCCTGGTTTTCATAATCCTCCTGCTCTTCTTTGCTTTTCAGGACCTTAATCTGAAGGGAGGATGGTATAGAGCCATGGCAGCGTACGCACTCTCGCAGCTATGTAATGTACTGATGACAACCAACCTGGCACACCTCATCGCTGGGACAGGTGTATTTTTTTCCTAGTTGTATTGACCTAGTCGTAACATGTCCAGGGCCTGAGCTACACTCGTGTGGTGTTCTGTCTCTGTTTCTACATTCAACAAGTTTTTCCTTAAGTTGATGCACACTGCAACCGCTGTGATATCACCTCTTCATGTAGACCTTCTAGTTATCTATATTTCTTTCTATGTGTGAAAGCTATATTTCCTTGAGTGTTATTTAAATGTATTCCTTTTCTTAATTTTTTCCTTGTGTCCTCTGAAATATCCAGCTTATATTTTTTTCTTCTTAATTGCAGGACTTTTGTGTGTGTGTGTGTGTGTGTTTTATGTTGGAGCCTATAGCGCCTGTAGGCTTATAGAGTTCTTGATGATGTTGGTTGAACTCGCCCGTTGGTGGAGCAGGCTGGATTCTTATAGTGACACCTGTGGTCTTAGGTGAAGATCCCGTTTTCTCTGACGTTATCTTCAATTTAGGCTCACGCTGTCCCTGGAGTTTCTTCGTTGCACACGCAGACGGAGAACAGGTTATAACAGCATGCGGGTTTCTTCAGTCACTCGACGATGGATTTGACAGCTGCTCCTTGGTGGGACGTGAACTCAGGACCTTCTGCTCCCCTACCAGGCTCTTGAAAGAGTTGCCCCCCGCAGGATTCGAACTCGGGATATTGAGCTCAGCACTCCAAGACGCTAACCGCTCGGCCACCGCCTCCCCCAAAAGAGTGTGTGTGTGTGTGTGTGTGTGTGTGTGTGTGTGTGTGTGTGTGTGTGTGTGTGTGTGTGTGTGTTGTGTGTGTGGTGTGTGTGTTGTGTGTGTGTGTGTGTGTGTGTGTGTGTGTGTGTGTGTGTGTGTGTTTTGTGTGTGTGTGTGTGTGTGTGTGTGTGTGGGGTGTGTGTGTGTGTGTGTGTGTGTGTGTGTGTGTGTGTGTGTGTGTGTGTGTGTGTGTGTGTGTGTGTGTGTGTGTGTGTGTGTGTGTGTGTGTTGTGTGTGTGTGTGTGTGTTTTGTGTGTGGTGTGTGTGTGTGTGTGTGTGTGTGTGTGTGTGTGTGTGTGTGTGTGTGTGTGTGTGTGTGTGTGTGTGTGGTGTGTGTGTGTGTGTGGTGTGGTGTGTGTGTGTTGTGGTGTGTGTGTGTGTGTGTGTGTGTGTGTGTGTGTGTGTGTGTGTTAACCTAGTTGTGTTTTACAGGGCCTGGGCTACACTCGTGTGGTCCCGTCTCCATATCTACATTTATCCAGTCTTTCTTTCAATTGGTGCACATTATGGGCCAATATCACCTCCTCGTTTAGTTCATTCCAAACTTCTACATTCCTATGAGGGAAGATGTACTTCTTTATGTTGTTCAGGCATCTCCTTTTTCCTAATTTTTTTGTATGTCCTCTTGTGCATCGACCTTCTCTTTGCTTCCGAGTCAGTAGTCTCTCATTGTCTGTTTCTTCCATCTTAGTTATCAGTTTAAAAATTGTTATTAAGTCTCCTCTTTCTCTTCTCTGCTCAAGTGTTGGTAACTTTATTTCCTTCAAACTTTCCTCATAAGAAAGTTATTCTAGCTCTGGTACCATCTTTGTTGCCATTCTCTGTATCCTCTTCAACTTTTTCACATGCTTCTTTTTATATGGGGACCATTCAATGGCAGCATATTCCATTTTTGGTCGGATCATTGTAGTAATTATCTTTCTCATCATATTTTTGTCCATGTTATCAAATGCTACTCTAACATATTCTTCAACATCCTGTACGTATCTCCAAATATTGTATATATGTTTTTCTGTTTGTAGGTTATTTTGCATTATCACTCCCAGGTCCTTTTCTTCATGAACCTTTGTAATTACTTCATTTCCTATTTTAAATGGCCATTTATATCTCTTCGCTTTTTCCAATTGCCATCCCATGACACTTATTCATATTAAATTCCATTTCCCATCTTCTGCTCCATTCGTAGATATTGTTCAGGTCATTTTGTAGTGTTTCACAATCTTTATAGCTTTTTATTTCTCTTAATAGTTTTGCATCATCCGCAAACAAACTTAACTATTAAACCATTAATATTTGACCATTACAAATTGAGCAGGGAGAGATTGTAAGCACGGCTGAGGATATGTGTAAAATTTTGAATAATTATATCTTAAGTATTTTTACTCAGGAGGATAAACAGAAGGTACCTGATAGTGAACAGATGTTTAGAGGAGAGGATGGTGAGAAACTCAAAGCTATTGTGATAACTAGGGAAATGGTGGAATAAGGTAAAGATAGAATGAATAATTTTAAGTCACCGGGACCAGATGAAGTTTATCCCAGGAGATAAATACTAAGAGCTTGTTACTAAGGCGCTAGTGTTTATTTTTAGGAAATCGGTTGATATAGGGGAGGTGCCGTTAATGTGGAGGAAGGGAGATGTAGTTCCCATATTGAAGAAGGGAGATATAGGATTCATGTCAAATTATCGACCCGTTAGCCTGACGTCAGTGGTAGGTAAATTATTGGAATCTGTTATTGCAAAACACATTAGAGAGCATCTAGAAAAGCATAGTTTGGTAAATGATTCACAACATGGGTGCACCAAAGGTAAATCATGTCTCACTAATTTATTGAGTTTGTATAGGAAAGTTTATGAAACAGCAGATAATGATAATGATTATGATATATGTAGTATACCTGGACTTCAGTAAGGCATTCGATAGGGTACCACACGAAAGACTCTTAAAAAAGGTTAAGGTACATGGAATAGATGGGAAGGTTCTTCGTTGAATTAGATCTTGGCTTAGTGGGTTACAACAAAGGGTTACAATTAATGGTTCTAAATCTGAATGGAGACAAGTAATAAGTGGGGTTAAACAGGGGTCTGTTTTGGGACCATTACTATTTTTTATTTACATCAACGACTTAGATAGTGGAATTAGTAGTGATATCAGCAAGTTTGCGGATGATACTAAGGTAGGTAGGATTATTAGATCACAGTCTGATGTAAACATATTGCAAGGAGACTTAGATAAATTAAATGAGTGGGTAAACTGGTGGCAAATGGAATTTAATTTTGATAAGTGTAGCGTAATGCATGTTGGTAGAAAAAATCCTGGTAATAGGTACACTATACGCAATGTATCGCTGAAAAGATCAGAAGGTGAGAAAGATCTGGGAGTGCGGGTAGTCGCAGACCTCCGTCCTAGAAATCAATGTATTGAGGCTAGAAAGCGAGGTAACACGGTGTTAGGATTCATTACCAGGTGTGTTAAAAGTAGAAGTGCTGAGGTTATTCTAAAGCTTTATTTGGCACTAGACAGACCTCACCTATGCGGTGCAGTTTTGGTCTCCATATTACAGGATGGATATAGCCTTGCTAGAATCAGTGCAGAGAAGGATGACCAAAATGATTCATGGGATGCGTAACTTTAGTTATGAGAAGAGATTGAAGCTATTAAATTTATACCCACTCGAGAGGCGTAGAGTAAGGGGCGATCTGATAGAAGTCTTAAAGTGGATAGAGGGATACAATATAGGCAATGTAGGGAAAGCTCTTACGGCTAGTAAGCAAGGTAGAAGCAGAAGTAACGGATTCAAGCTGGAAAAGCGTAGATTTAGAAATGAAATAGGGAGAAACTGGTTCACAAATAGGGTGGTGAATGATTGGAATGGACTTAGTCGTCAGGTGGTCAGTGCGGAGTCAATAGGGATCTTTAAAAGGAGTCTGGAAAAATTCATGGATGGGGAAGAGAGTTGGATGTAGGTAGTGTTAGTAACATGAACTACCTCGTGTAGGTCTCGCGGCCTCTTGTAGCTTCCTTATTTTCTTATGTTCTTATGTTCTTATATTTCATCAGTCATGTCATTGACATCAGGAACATTATTGGTGCCAACACTGATCCTTGTGGTACCCCATTAAATACCTTTCTCCATTCAGACTTTTCATCCTATACTATTGTTCTCATTTCTCTTCCTCTCAGATAACTTTCCATCCAGGTTTTGATCATCCCTTTGATTCCTCCTATATTTTCCGATTTCCAAAGTAGCCTCTCATGGAGAACTTTATCAAATGCTTTTTTAAGATCTAGATATACACAATCTGCCCATATATCTCTTTCCTGTGTTGTATCAATTACTCTTCAGTAAAAGCTTATCAAGTTTGTCACACATGATCTACTTTTTCTAAAATCATTCTGCCGGTCTGTTATTATACCTTCATTTTTCAAATATTCCGTCCATTGCCTCTTCATCATTTTCTCACATATCTTGCATACTGTACAAGTCAATGACACTGAACTATAATTTAATGATTCATCCTACTACCCATTTTTATATATTGGCACTATATCTGCTCTCTTCCACTCCTTTGGCACTTTTCCCATTGTTAATGAGCACTTTATTATATAAATGGTGGTGTGTGTGTGTGTGGTGTGTGTGTGTGTTGTGTGTGTGTGTGTGTGTGTGTTGTGTGTGTGTGTGTGTGTGTGGTGTGTGTGTGTGTGTGTGTGTGGTGTGTGTGTGTGTGTGTGTGTGCGTGCGTGCGTTGCGTTGCGTGCGTTGCGTGCGTGCGTTGCGGTGCGTGCGTTGCGTGCGTTGCGTGCGTGCGTGTGCGTGCGTGCGGTGCGTGCGTGCGGTGCGTGCGTGCGTGCGTGCGTGCGTGCGTGCGTGCGTGCTGTGCGTCCCCCCCCCCCCCCCCCCCCCCCCCCCCGTGCGTGCGGCTGTTCCCTGGTCCTGGTTCTCTTTTTTTTGTAGTAAAGTCCCTGCGTTCCTTTTCTCGTCGTTTTTGCTGGCTTCCTCCGTGTTTGAAAATTTGTGTTTGTGGGGTGTTGTGTGCCTTAAAAGGGGGTTTTACATTGGGTTCTAATTCTTGGGGGTTTAAATCTCCCTGGGTTGGGTGGGAGAGATCAGGGGGAAAGGGGGGGCGAAGCGATAGGGGAGGGAGGAGGGGAGGGAAGAAGGTTTGAGGAAAGTGAAGAGAAAAAGAGAAAAGAAGAAAAGAAATTAAAGTACAAAAAAAAGAGGGAGGTTTTCCCAGTAGAAAAGAAAAAAGGAGACGAAAGGGAAAAGAGAAGAGAAAAGAGAGGGATAAAAAAAAGGGAAGACCCGAGAGAGAGAGAGAGGAGAGGGAGAGAGAGAGAGAAGAGAGAGAGAGAGAAAAGAGAGAGGAGAAAAGAGAGAGAGAGAGAGAGAGAGAGAAGAGAGAGAGAAAAGAGAAAAGAGAGAGAGAAAAGAGAGAGAGAGAGAGAGAGAGGGGGAGCGTGGGGTGTGTGTGTGGTGTGTGTTGTGTGTTTTGGGTTGTGTCTGTTTAGTGTGTGTCTGTGTTATTTGTGGTCTGTTTTAGGGTTGTGTCGTGTTTTATGTGTTTGTGGTTGTGTCTGTGTTAGTGTGTGTTTTGTCTGTGGTTGGGTTTTGTGTGTGTCGTGTTAGTGTTGTGTGTTCGTGTTAGTGTGTTTTGTCCTGTGTTTAGTGTGTGTGTGTGTGTGTGTGTGTTGTGTGTGTGTCTGTGTGTGTGTGTGTGCTGTGTTAGTGTGTGTGTGTGTTTAGTGTGGTGTTGTTTGTGTGCGTGTTGTTAGTTGTGGTGTTAGTGTGTTTTGTGTGTGTGTGGTGTGTGTTGTTGTGTGTTTGTGTGTGGTGTGTGGTTTGTGTGTGTTGTGTGTGTTGTGTTTTGTATTGGTGTGTTGTATTGTGTGATGTGTGTTGTGTGTGTGTGTGTGGTGGTTGGTGTGTGTGTGTGTGTGTTGTTGTGTGTGGGGGTGTGTTGTATGTGTGTGTATATTTTTTGTGGTGTGTTTTGTGTATGTGTGTGTATATGGTGTGTATGTGTGTTGGTGTGTGTTGTGTGTGTATGTGTGTGTAATATAGGGTGTGTGTGGGGTGTGTTGTGTGTGTGTGTGTGGATGTGTGGATTGTGTATGTTGTTTTGTATATGTGTGTGTATGTGTGTGTGTGTGTGTGTCACATTTCCGTTCCTGCCCTTCACAGACCCCAGAGGAGGGAGCTCAAACACTGATTCATGCCGCAGTCAGCCGTCAGGGGGAAAAAATTTCTCAGGCATTTTTCACAAAATACACGGGGTGGTGTTGGGGGAGAAGGGGGAGGGGGGAAACAGGGGGGGAGAGGGTGGCCAGGTAGTCTTACTATCATCAACAGGGAGTAATGAACGTGCGGTCAGGTGAGTAAATCGGCATAAAAGGCACCATGGAAACAGTGGCTGGAGAACAGGCAGTCTACCAGTTTGCCTGTTTCTTTAGTTTACCAGAGCAATCAATATTGAAACTTGCATACGCGTTTGATTCTGGTTTGACATTACAAAATCCCACCACCCAAACCACCACCACCACCCACCACCCACCCACACCCCACAAACACAAAAACACAACCCAACCCCCCCCCACCCAAAACAAACCCAAAAACACACAACACAAAAACAAAAAACCCCCAACAACACAACCAAACACAAAACCCCCCAAACACAAAAACCCACAAACCCCCCCACAACAAACCCCAACCCCAGCACACCAAAACCCCAAACTAAACAAAAACGAACCCCAAACAACAACCACCCCAACTCCCACAAACACCCCAACCACACAACACCCCAAACCCCCACCCAAAAAACACCCCCCCCCACACACCAAAACCCCACCCCCCACCCCAAACCCCCCAAACCACCAACCAAACCCCCAACGACAAAAAAAAAAAACCCCCCAAAAAAAAACCCCCCCCCCCCCCAAAAAAATAAACCCCTATTTTCAAAATTTTATTTAAAAATCTTTTTTTATATGAAAAAGAAAAAAAGGGAAAAAAACCCCACCCCAAAACCCCCCCCCCCCACCCCCCCCAAACCCCCGCAAAAGTACTTTTAAATTTTTGACTTTAATAATAAGATGGGATTCCTCGCCTCTCACCAAATATTAAACCAAAAAATTGGATCAATTTACAAAATAATCTATACAAAATACATTTTAGCAGCAAAATCGTTCTTCATATTCATACTTGTGTGTTTTAAGTGAAGTGGCAATAAGCCAATTTTCTTGAAGTGACCAACTTTTCCCAAATTGTGATTAAAACTGCACGACCCTGCATTTCGGAGTTGCAGTTCTCTCTGTAATTGCATCAGGTTTTCGCTGTGTTGACAAATCGACTTCCCGAGAGACAATGCACCAAGCCTCCTGTGGAGAGTATTTCAAGGCTGGGCATAAAGGAAGTATCGATGTGCCTCTGCCTCACTCTTACTGTGTGGGCAGTTTTTAAAGTCGCGTAGCAAAGTTTTCCTTCTGACCGTCGTAGCGGAGTTAGTATGCGACGTATAGAACTTTACTTTGTCTCATTTTGCAGCTTAGATAATTTCCTCGATCACAGTTTATTCTGAAATTCGAAAAAATAGAGGAAATTACCAAAAATGTGAGTATAACTTCGAAAATATATGAAAAATTGACACTTGACTCGACAGAAAAATTTGGCAAAAAATTTTTTTTAAAGATACATCATTTTTTCTTATCTCATGACGTAGCTGACGAATTTCTTTTATTTATTGATATATGAATTACTGTATTTAGACCAAAAATAACGCGTACACACGAGAATAAATTTGATGAATAATTTTTGTCACCAGGCCTAACTCGCCCACGGCAGTAGATGGGCGTTTCAAGGACACCGTTAGAGATACAGCTTGGCAAACACCAGAAATGGATTCAGCACAAAAAATACCCCTAGAAAAGTGTGTTTGCCAACTTTTACTCAAAAACGCCGGTAAATCTTACATCATATATCTCTCATATCTCAGAATTTTGACTAGACTAAATCAACAGCTGCACCAAAACGGTGTAGTTTGCCACCCACAACTGAATAATTTGAGCAGAATATTCGAAGAGCAAACTACCAGGTCGCTCAATGGTACAGTGTCTTCAGTGGAGACCCACCCCCTCTCAATGCAGTAGCCCAGTGATTCCCAACCGGGGTTCCGCGGAACCCTGGGGTTCCGCCGACCATCACCAGGAGTTCCGCGAGAAACCGTAAAATAATTATGTGCTATTACAAAATGACAGTGATCTTAATTCATAATTAATAATTCCTACTCAACAACACGTCACAAACACTTTCCAGACACCAACATACCCGTACGTGTCAGTCAGTACAATGTATATAGTAATGAGAGCAAATAATATGCATAGAATTAAGAAAAAAATAGTGTTATTGCCGGTGCGGGATACGCCCTTCATTCCTACTCCGCAAGTTTGGCGACACAGGGGTTGGGTAGGAGGGTGACGCAACCCCGTACGAGTATCATACGTGTCACGAGCCCCAGCCCAGCCGTTCACACATCTTCCTTCAGTCAGTTTTGAGCAGCGCAACCGAGTGAAACGTTGTGTTAATTAATCTCACCAGTTAATATTAGTTTGATACGGATTTTAAAGACTGAAGCATGTTCAAACATTTGAAAAGAAAGCATGTCAGTGGAGAGGAGGACAGTGACGAAGAATCACAAATACCACAGTCAAGTACGAGTAAAGGAAAAGTGAGTGATGTTAAAAAAAATCACCTTTACAATGACAGTTATTTGGCCATTGGCTTCACATGGACTGGAGAAGAAAACTGTCCACTTCCTTTGTGCATTGTTTGTGGGAAAAAGCTCGCTAACACAGCTATGGCCCCAGCCAAGCTAAAGCGACACTTATATTAACTACTAATCACAGCCACTTGTCAAATAAAACCGTGGATTATTTTCTAACTCTTGGATTCACAGCAGAAACAAATAAAAGTTTTTGAAAAGAAGGTAACCATCAGTGATAAGGCCCAAGAAGCAAGCTATTTAATGGCTGAGCTAGTTGCCAAGAAAATGAAAAGTCACACTATTGCAGAAAGCCTAATAATGCCTGCTTGCAAAATAATTATGAGAACAATGCTAGGTGAAGAAGCTGAACGTGAATTAAGCAAGGTTCCTGTTTCTGATAATACAATTAGTAGGCGTGTGGATGACCTGTCCAACAATATTTCTGGTATTTTGTCTGAAATACTGCAAAATAACAACTTTGCTTTCCAAGTAGATGAGACAACTGATATAACTGGTAAAGCTCAGCTGCTGGCATTTGTACGATTTGAAAATGAAGGTGGAATAATGGAAAATTATTTTTGCTGTAAAGAACTGCCAGAAACTACCAAAGGCAATGACATTTTTAACATCTTGTCTTCTTACCTGGAATCTTGTGGTTTGTCATAGAACCGATGCGTTGGAATCTGCACTGATGGTGCTCCCTCAATGATTGGCTCAGTACAAGGCTTTGGATCACGCGTGAAAGAAAAAAACCCTGAAGTCATAACAACCCACTGCTTTCTCCACCGAGAAGTTCTGGTTTCAAAAACTATTGGGGAGGATTTAAAACAAGTCCTTGATATAAATGTGAACATGGTCAACTTTATAAAGCAGCGCCCTCTGAAGTCTCGAATATTTGCAAGGTTGTGTGAAAACATGCAAAAAGCTCACGTGACGCTTCTCCAGCACACAGAGGTTCGATGGCGAGAGGTAAAGTTTTGACAAGGGTATTCGAGCTGCGACAGGAACTGCTGCTTTTCTTCAAAGAGTATAATAAATCCAGTTTCTGTGAATGTCTTGAATCTACAAACTGGCAAATGAAACTAGCATATTTAGCAGATATTTATCAGCATTTAAATAACTTGAACACCAGCATGCAGGGTGCGAAGGAAAACATTCTGACTTCCACAGACAAACTTCTTGCATTTAAGAATAAACTCGCTGTTTGGAAAAAGCACCTTTCAAGAGGAAACGTCGAAATGTTTCCACTCCTACTTCAAGTTCAAACTCAGACTGAATATGAAAATGTCATTCCATTAATTACAAGTCATTTGGGATCACTGTCAGAAAAACTTCCTAAGTACTTCCCCTACTTGTCATCAGATACGTATGACTGGGTGAGAAACCCCTTCACTGAGTTCTCACCAAGTACAGAAAACCTACTTAGTCTGCAAGAAGAGGAAGAACTGAGTGAACTACAGTGCGATCGAACCTTGAAAATTAAATTTAATGAAGTATCAATTGACAAGTATTGGATTTCAGCAAAGCAAGAGTACCCTGTCATCTCAGTAAAAGCATTGGATGTTTTACTCCAGTTTTCAACTTCTTACCTCTGTGAACAAGCTTTCTCATGCCTGACCGTCATTAAAAGCAAATCAAGAAATAGTCTTCTGTCTGTCTAGGAAGAACTGCGTGTGTGTCTGTCAAGAATTCGGCCAAGAATTTCACAGGTACGCAAAGAGAAACAAGCCCAACTGTCACACTGAAGGTAAGTCATAAGATTATTGACTTATTAGTGTGAACTCTCATGACATGTGATGTAATTGTAGATTTCATATGAATTATATTGCTCAAGGACTTTTCTTAAAAAAATTATATATATATATATATATATATATATATATAATAATATTATATATATATATATATATATATATATAATATATATATAAAATAATATAATATTATATATATATAATATATATATATATATATATATATATTAATATAATATATATATATATATATATAATAAAAGATATAAACCAGCGCGGGTAGAAACATTTTGATTGTTTATTTGGTACGTTTCGGCTATACATCAGCCTAAAATCGGATACAAAATTATTATTTTTTTTGTTAAAAATGAAAATATACAAAATTAAAAATGATTTACGCATTTAAAATGTGAGATATGTGAGAGCCTCCTCACCCACTACCACAAACCATCCCTTTGCGCACAGGGCACTTCAACCCCGCTTGTGTGCTTTTAAACCATGTGGGAATCCCACAACTCCACTGCAATGTTGATTGGTAGGGGTGTATTTTTTATTAATGTTTTATAATTTTTATTTTTATTTAGGTTAGACATTTTAAATGCGTAAATCATTTTTAATTTTGTATATTTTCATTTTTAAAAAAAAAAAAAAAAAAAAATGTTTGTATCCGATTTTAGGCTGATGATGGCTTATGTATAGCCGAAACGTACCAAATAAACAATCAAGATGTTTCTACCCGCGCTGGTTTATATCTTCATTATAAGATCTCGATTCCCTCATGGAGAAAGTATTGCCTCTATATATATATATTAGTATAATATATAGGGGTTCCTTGGCATATGAAAAATTATTACAGGGGTTCCTCCAAGGTGTAAAGGTTGTGGGAATCACTGCAGTAGACTATGGATGGGAGTCAAATAACACAAATAAATGTCTTATCCCACGAACCATGAAAGCTGGAGTACCCTACGCTTCTGAACACATCCACAAGTTGGTCAAATGTGTCTGTGTATCAGAGCGACCGTGTCAGCGTGGTAACTGTGGCTGAATGGGGCATCAACTTTCTTGCACTATGTTCTGCACATGTGGTGCAGAACATAGGTGGTCCGGCATGCTTGAACCCCTTTAATACAAGGGAACACGAAACAGATGACACTGATTATGTAGATATTGACGATTATAATTATGATGCGGAAGAGAATGAATAAAATTTCAGCTTTAGTAGTAATTGTATATTTTTTCTGATGATTTAAGCGGACATCTTGCAATTACATCTCCAAAGTGGCCTCCAAATAGTAAAATAGCGTTATGATCAGAACCACATCCTTAAAAACATACTATTAGATACCAACATCAACGTCCTACTGCACTCTTAGCAAAATTTATGACGAATTACGAATTATGGTTCTATGTTGCGGTATCTTGGCCGCCATCTTGGATTCTGAAAAAGCCAAGCGGCTGGGAAGTGGCCACCCAGCCTAAAATTCATAAAGGCACTAAGAACTATTAGAAAATGCAAAAAAAAAAAAAATCGTTAACCCTCTCACGCACGAAAAGTTTAATAAGTTTCTCTTTCCACTGCGACATCCGTCTGGGGCTCCCTAAGGGGCCCCGCGGAATGGCCTGACTGTACGGTGAATTTTTTTTTTATGTTATCAATTTCACCAACGAGTATTCTTTTTTCCTGGCATTATTATATATCGTTGGTTTTGCAAGAGATTATTCTGCCTTATGAAAGAAAAAAATAACAAGAAATGCAAATAAATAGCGGAGTTTACCGACTCCGAAAAAAACATTGAGCAAAGAGAAATAAGAAATACTTACGTTCACCACTTCGTAGCTCGAAACTTCCTAAGTCGACTTTTTATGGTTTATATGCCAATAAAAGCGGATTTTTATGAGGATTCCAACGCTACCATTAGAATTTTCATATGGCCAGTAGTTCTTGAGAAAATAGAGGAAAACTGAAACACATGCTGGAAGACGGATTAGGCTACAAGTATGGCTTACCCGGCTCGGGACACGTTTTAAAGGGACAGCAGTCCGCGCTCACAGGCTGCCTGCTGAGAGGAAACGAGACACAGGCCCTTATTATTTCAAATCCACCCTCACGAGAGAGTTGACAATTAGTTTATTTTATAGGTCTAGCTTGGATCTTTGACACAGAAAATGTTGACGCAATTCTGATAAATACTTTATTTTTGGCGAATTTTTACAAGTTTTTTGACGCGAATTGCGTCAAAAGCTCAGATGTAGACGATTCCGTTTTGACGCGAATCGCGTCACGGTGCGTGAGAGGGTTACAGACACTGCAAGGTATATGCTCCCTGCCACTGGACTATATCTATTACATATTCTTGTTTTCATCTACATAGGCCCGTCCTCACTAGGCATTACGATGCTCATTATAAGGTGCATTATAATGCTGGAACTCGCTTTTGGTGTTGAGTGATGCGGGAGAGTAATGCGGGAGGCAAATCTAGTGCGGGGCATTTCTGCAACGTAATGCGCGCATCAGTAGCCGTCTGGCTCTCTCTGGTACAAGTCAGCCAATGTTATAATTCAGTAAACTCCCGCATCATGTGCTGCGGGAAGTAATGCGCGCATCACGCCAACTCTAGTGTGGATACACACCCGTTCTGCATCACTTCCCGCATCACATAATGCGCATCGTAATGCCTAGTGTGAACGTAGCTTAAGAGGAACGCATCTTTAAGCCGCGGTCACACGAGCACTTTTTCCGGCAATATTCAACCAGCAATATTCAGCCAAGGCAATTTCTTGCCGATATTTGGTCACACGGACTTTCATAAAGCTAGCCGGGTTTTAACGCCAATTTTAGCTAATCGTTTTAATCGGCGCGGGAGCCAAGCCGTCTCTGAAGAAGCGTCTTTGGAAAAATAGGGATAAATAGGGAGAAAATGGTTCACAAATAGGGTGGTGAATGTGTGGAATGGACTCATATGTTATGGAGCCGTCAGTGAGCATAAATAAAACGGTCCAGTACAGTATCCCCTAAAATGGCAGACAGCCAACAAAGAAAATAGGGAAATCCATCCCTAACTCATGAAATCCTTTTAAGTGTTTTATATTCTTCAAAATGTTTAAAACAAGGTACAAGACTTCACAATTCGTATTGTAATCGGTTCTTGCCACTATGTAGGTGTTTATTTTAGCTTCTGTATATTGAATTAGAGCGTGCATTAACAATGAATGTCAAATAATATCCGTTGGTGGAGGGAATTTCGGGAATTTTCAGCCGAGAAAGACCAACATGTTGGTCTTCACTCAAAATCGGCAATTTTACCCGAGTTTGACCCGGCATTGTCTTGCCGGCTGAATATTGCCGGAAAAAGTGCTCGTGTGACCGCGGCTTATTACCCTCGCTCACGTCCTCCTCCTACTTTCATCTACACGCAGTATCTGTCTAATGACACTATGCCCTTGTTACCTGCTGCAGGAGACGAAGCTATCGGGCGTGGCGGCAGACGCTGGTCTTGCCAAAAAGGTGTGGGAAGTGAGCGAGAGGATGGTGGGCCTGCTGCCTCCAGATCATGTTTAGTCTTCGTGCTCGGTTTGCTATCCCACCACACTCCCGGACCAAGACTGTCTGTCTCGCAGTTTCCCGACCCCATTCCTTGTGCATCAGTCAGCAGCACAGTGCAAGGTTCCCGCCTTACCGGTAACCCTGTTCTAGTACCTCCTCATGGATGTCACGAGTCACCGAAGAGACAGCTACACAAGGACGAAGTAGCTGTTTTTATTTGTTTATATATCTTTTTCGTTTTGACCACACTGAGAATGGTAATAAACCAACAGGCTCTGTATGAAAATTGAGTACTAGATGAAGGTACAAATAATTGAAAAAAAGAGTTAAGAGAGATATAGACAAACATTAAAAAGATAGACAAATAGATCATATAAATAATAAAAAGGAAGGCATGATATATGAATAACCAGATATATCGAAGTATAGATAGACAAAAATAAATATAAATAATGGTGCAAATATGTTTCAAAAAATGCAATTGCTTCCCCTTACCAACATAAGTAAGATAAGTTGTAATCAAAGACGAATTATGAATAACCATGACCATCACTACCACTTTACATGCCAGCTTCCCAATTTGTACCTCAACACCTTAACACCCACAGTGGTTTGTGTTCCTTACCAACCCTACATGATAGACACACAAGAGAAGCCACAGACTCTGCCACTACAACAACGTAAGTACTGCAATGTGAGAAGTCCGTCACAAGGCAGCAATTTGTGTATACTTGACTGATAAAATGTACAGGACTTTAGCTTAACAGTGCAATACTGCAGCATCTAGGAATACGTACAAGACTATCCATTCAATCACAGTCTATAACGGTCTTCCGAACGGCTGGACGAGTTGGCTCACGCTGCGCACCTACGCCACGCGATCCAGGCCACCCCAAGCCCTCTCGATCTGCCTCATTCTATCAGCAGCATAGCTGAGAGGCGGATGGATCCGCTCCGTGCGCCCATGTTCATGTCCTATCATATTCTATTTCTAAGATAAACTAACTAACAATAAAAACAACAATAATAAAAGAATAATAATAAAAACTACTCCCCATACTATAGTAGTAGTAGTAGTAATAGTAACAATAGTAGTAGTAATAATAGTAGCAGTAGAAGTAGTCGTATAGTAGTAGTAGTTGTAAAGTAGTAGTGGTAATAGTAGTAATAGTAGTGTTAGTAGTAGCAATAGCAGTGGTAGTAATAGACTATTACCTTATAACAACACAATTGGTATTAATGGACATGTTATTTACCCAATAAGCAGTACATGAAAATAGCAGGGCTGTATAAAAAATACTGTACAAGGCTAAGTGGCTCGTTTTGGGGGCGGGGGGAGGAAGGAGGGACTAGGCTGCGCCAGCTGAGTCACGTGTCAGTCACGTGTTACATACTCCCTCGCCCCAACACGATGCCACCTAGCCTTTTATTGTATTGTTTATTACATTCATGCTGTTTTCATGTACTGCTTATTTGGTAAATAACATGTTAGTAGGGTCACTTAGGGCGATTCGCTTCACATTAGGTGAAGGAAGTATTTTGAGGGTCTTATTCTAAGCATTTTGTGCCGCTAAATCCGAAAATCGAGTTGGGTCACTCGTTAGCGGTAGTTTTCGCGCAATTTGCAATTTGGCAATTTGGCAATAAAATTGGGCAATTACAAATTGCAGAATGAAAACCAACGTCGTAGAGACCTCGTTTTGGACTCAAATTGAAGCTTATTAAGAGTGCAAAAATGTTATTTAGTACTCCGTGGTTGTATCTGTTCGCATTACGAACTATAATGGAAATTAGAGATAAGTGGAAAAAATGGAAAAAAAAATATAAAAGGAATAATTTTTGGCCTTAATTTCACATCAAAAGTCATGAAATGTTTCTGGCTGTATCTGTTCTCATAAAGGCACTACCGTCTGATTAATAGAAATGGTAACTTTTCTCTGACTGCCCCCTCATGGTCGTATTTTATGACATACGTAATGAAATTTCGCAATAAATGTAAAATTTCATTGGCTATAATTTTGCGCAGAAAAGTCCTGGGAGGCCCTGCTCGTCAGCCTACCAATACATTCAAAACGCTGGGCAAGAAACCCAAAATTTTTCAATCGGAGGGAAGCAGGTGATTGTCAGGGGATCTCAGACTTCACTCGGCGCCTGCTGCTCGCCCTCCAACTCGACAGCAGTCTGGACCTTCGCACCATCATCTCCAACTATGAGCTCTCCCTGTTCCCTCTTGCCCTCTTTGACGACCAAGGCCACCCGCGGGTCCGACAAAAAGTGCCCTTCTCAGGGTTCTGGAGAAGATGAACGCGGCGGTCTCCACGGCCTCGCAAACCCCTTCATCCTCTCGCGTGCTGGTCCTCGACGGGATGGCTATCCCTTCAGCAGCACCCCGTTTCCGGCTCAGCAAACTTTAAGGACCTGGTTGGATCCCTCCTGCAGAGAGTTTCCCCAACTGGGTTTGTTGGCTACGGGGAGTTGCACCTTGTCTTTGACAGGTACGACATGGGCGCGTCCCTCAAAGACAAGACGAGGGAACAGGGAGCCCGAGGTGGAGGATACGATATCGACATCCAGCACGACGAGGATCAAAGCTGGAATGACCATGGCTAACATTTTGTCCACCAAAAGAAACAAGACTGCTATGACCTCTCTCATTGCCTCCCAATCCAGCCCATTCATGGGGATTACGCGTCGTCTGCGCGTGGGCGACAAAGCCGTGGCAACTTCTGGACCGGACGGAGCCAAGTTCGCTTCAGAACAAGAGGAAGCGGACACTAAGATGATATATCATCTCTCCATGCTCGACAAAGATGTGGAGGCAACCGTATTTTTCTCCGGCCCAACGACTTCCTCGTCCTCCTCCTCCGACACTTCCCCAAGATACCTCCCAACACGTGCCTCCAGCTTGCAAGACGATTTTTCAACTTTCAGCTCATCCACGATGAACTGGGCTCTCACGCGGATGTGATCAGTCCTTCCATGCTCTGACTGGTTGCGACACCACTTGCGCCCTCTTCAGGAAGGCAAGTTGCAAGTTTGGGCCCTTTGTTCCAGGCGGCCGACCGGGCAACCCTCGCCCGCTTTGGGTACACTCCGAACCCTGGTCCGCTGACGCAAGAGAGCCTGGACGTGCTGTGCCGATTCGTGAGCAGAATTTACGGATATACCTCTCTCTGCCGCAGGCGGGGTGGACGGCACTTCAGAAGAAGAAGGTTGGAGCAGCACTGGCCCCTCCACATTCAACGCCCCCCACCCAGCACATTATGCGAGCCCAGCTACGGCCGTCGTCTGGGGGGGCTGTGAAGAAGGAGTTGGTGACCCTCGACCCGACCAAGTAGGGGCTAGGGCCCAAAACCTGGCGCTATCCCTTCCACCCTGCCTCCCCGCCCGCAAAGTATCATGGATGGGATGCAGTGGCGGATGCAAGACGAACTGCTCGACCAATCGCTGGGCCGGGTGTCAACGCCTGCAGACTCCTTGTTCGGAGCTTTGCGATTGCTCCCCCCCCAGATGTGCATCAACGACGAGGAAAATGGGCATGAGGACGTCGATGGCGTAGACGACTAGATATTCGGGTTTTTTTCAACTTGTGAACGCTCGCTATCGCAAGTAAGGGATTTTTTTGTGTTCTAATTGTTATTTTCCAAAAAAACGCGGGGGAGACTCGGTTTCGTTGTTTGAAATTTTGTGTTTTTGGATTAATACTGGGTCACTTCGGGCGGAAAAAAAGGCTTTCGCTTCACCTTAGGTGAAGGAAGTATTTTGAGGGTCTTATCCTAAGCATTTTTTCAGTTGAAATACCCTGTTCTAAAGCAATAATTGTACCCCCCTTGCACAAATTCGTTAATTAATGTGTCCCAAGAACAAATTTTTTGTTATTTTACTTTTTTTAAATATTAAAATTAGTTTTTAATTATTAAAAACCGGCTTTAAGGCCAAAATTATTCCTTTTATTTTTTTTCCCAATTTTTTTCCACTTATCTCTAAATTTTCCCTTATAGATCAGTAATCCGAACAGATACAACCACGGAGTACTCAATACATTTTATGCACTCTTAATAACTTCAATTTGAGTCCAAAACGAGGGCTCTACGACGTCTGGTTTCTCATTCTGCAATTTGTAATTGCCAATTTTATTGCCAAAAATTTCCAAATTGCAAATTGCGGCGAAAACTTACCGCTAACGAGTGCCCCAACTACGATTTTCGGATTCAGCGGCACAAAATGCTTAGGATAAGACCCTCAAAATACTTCCTTCACCTAAGGTGAAGCGAAAGCCTTTTTTCCGCCCTAAGTGACCCGACTATAAAGCGAACAACTTTTTTTCATAACTTTAGGTTTTTTTTACTTTTCCGCTAATATGTCAGGAACTACTTGGCATATTGAAATTCTAAGGCCACCATAAGAATTATCATAGAATTCCGCTGTTATACATGCATTTACATATCAAAGTTGGCTCATAATTTTTTTTAGCTATGGAGGTGGGAACATAAATAAATGATATACCAGCAACATCCACTGCTGGCATCTTTGGCAGATATTACGTGTTAATTCTATACTTCCTATGGGAAATATAATTCTTTTTAGCTATGGAGGTGTGATTAGTATAAAAAAATGTAAACGTACTTTATTCGGACTACATCAATGGGTCTCTAGTTGTTTTATGTTCTATTTTTTCTTATGTCCAACTACAACCAATAACGAAGCCATTGATATATTATATATAAGGATGAAAACAAACCGTAGGGGTAAACATTGACAGAAAACTATATATTTCGGCGCGCTGAGGCTTAAGCTAGGCCAACATGAGAGGTGCTGCAAAAATGCATGGAAAATAAAACATACTGATGCGCTTAGCAGTGTTTTTCAAACTTTTTCATCGCGACCCAGTTTGATTTTACGCATTACATTCACGATCCTATTGTACGTCTATTGCTGCTTTCTTTCTCCGATGTGATTTTTTTCTACAAATTTCATCATAATATGCATATAAAAGTGCTTACATATATACATCCATGCATCTAGGATTCAAAATAATTTCATATATTTTGAGTGTGCCAATGTAAATTATCTATCGAATTATTTAAAAAATATATAGATATATTGTGTAAATTGAACTACGTAAGTAGGGAAAAAATAGTATTGATTGATTGGCAAGTGAAGATTATGCTACAGTCCTGGAGCCGTAAATTTATTTTTTTTTTTGCTACCGGGGCTTAAAAGCTGTGCCACCTAAAAGTATGGTAAAAAAGTTGTTCTCAAAAAATATTACCAAACGCTTTTAACATTAGCAAGATTAGCCATCTAACTTAGCTGCACTCTGCTAAGTTCCACTAAAAGTAGGAATATATACCGGGAATAGGTATGAAGGCTGATTTGGCGCGCAAAATTAATAGAAATTTTTTCAGGTTAATTTATAACTATTTTGTTGTAATTGTAGCAGATTTTATTTTATAAACAAAAAAGTTAGGATAAACTAATCGATGTTGGCGGTTTGTGGCATCTCATTTTAAGCATCACATGTCCACGGGTGGGTGGCAGGCGTCGCCAATATTGGATTTGGATGTCCGCCTCGTTAATCTCCGCCTGAACCACACAAAAACTTACGGCTCACATGCACCACTTCGATTTTCCCCAGACCCTCACTGCCCCTGGTGTAGGACTCTCCCAGAGACCATTAAAAAAATTTTCTGTTGCAGTGTGCAAGTGTCTAGGCTTCCATTCCCACCGCGTTGCTCCCACTCTCAACTCCTCGTCCTGAACGTCACCACCCTTTGACCTGCCCACCCTACTGGTGGCGGCAGGTGTCGACCACTGTCATCCGTCTCTTCTATACCTTCCTGAAGAAAAACAGCCACGCCTGTGGGTAGCCTCACAGGTCCTCGCCAGGGGTCACAGGGTTTTTCCCTTTAAATTCTCCGCCGCCCTAAATAACACCAAGAACAAATATTAAAGGTTCGCTGTGGCAACGTTTTAGTAATGAGAAATCCATGTGTAAGTTAAGATTATGGGTGAGCTGGCATTTCATCACTGTACTCTTGAAATGTCATTTCTATCACGAAAACCTCGCCTCCATTGCTAGGTTTGTTTTTGTTCTGCCGTTGTCCCTCGCTAGCAGACTCTGGCTAAGGGGATAAAAGTGCTCAAGACCACTTCTAGCTGAGCAGCACTTCCAACCCCCTTCACATTTTGCATATACACTACTAGTGGTTAACAACAAACTTTCTAGCCTAGAAAGCAAAATTCGAGCGGTAACTGGGTTTTGCTAAGCGTTAGCAAGAATAAGTATACGGTCCCTGCCTTCTCCCATCGGCATTCTCTCTCTCTCTCTCTCTCTCTCTCTCCTCTCTCTTCTCTCTTCTCTATTTTCTCCTCTTTCTCTCTTTCCCCTTTATTTTCTCTCTTTCTCTTTCATCTTTCTCCCTCTCTCTTCTCTCTTCTCTCTTTTCCTCTCTCTCTCTCCTCTCTCTCTCTCTCTCTCTCTCTCTCTCTCTCTCTCTAATTAATGTATTTCACATATTATTTATATAATCATCTGTTAACGATGTTGTGACCTACTGAGCAAAAGCTTGCGACCCAGTATTGGATCGCGACCTGTACTTTGAAGAACCGTGCCCTAAAGGATAAGATAAGATACTTTGATCCTATCTAGACACTTTGCAAGTACCAACTACAAGGTTATTGACTATACAAAGCGCCACCACACCAGGACGAATTTGGTGGACTCGAACCGCTGACCGAATGGCGCAGGGACTCTGCAACACCAGTCCGTGATTCTACCACCGCGTCACCCTGGCGGGTGTGCCCTAAAGGGGTAATACTTATAACATATATATATATATTATATATATATTATATATATATATATATATATATATTATATATATATATATAATACTATATTATATAATTGTATATATATATATTTTGTGGCCAAGTGGTTAGCGTCTTGGAGTGGTGAGCTCGATGTTCCGATTTCGAATCCTGCCGGGGACAACTTTTTCAACCTACATTATTGCAGTTGACAAGAGCCTGGTAGGTGAGCAGAAGGTCCCGAGTTCAAGTTCCACCAAGGAGCAATTGTCAAATTTATCGTTGACTGGCCGTAGAAACCCGAATGAGGCATACCTATTCTTCCGACTGCGACTACAAGTGCGGCGGAGGGAGCACCAGGTGGCAGCATGAGCCTGACTGAGGAACCGAACATCACATAAAACGGGATCTTCACCTATAGATCACAGGTACCACTATAAAAATCAAGCCTGCGCCATTAACGGGCGAGGGCCAACCATCTCGACGCACCAGAATGTACAGGGCCAATCACCTGAGCCCTCAAGGAATAAATTGCCTACAGGCGCTATAGGCTCAAACGTAAAAAAAAAGATATGTAAAAAGACTATATATATATATATATATATATATATATATAATATATATATATATATATATATATATATATTATATCTATATATATATATATATACGTGTATATATATACGTGTATATATATATATTATATATATATATATATATATATATTCCTGCATGCTTTCCGCCAGAAATCAATGTAATTGCATTATCATTGTTATGTTTTCATTTCTATGTCTTACCTGATTCATTCTACGAATATTATCATGGCTGGTGTGGCCTGCAACGCAGTCACACATCCCTGCTGTGACACCGAGGAGAGTAACTGACACTCGTCAGTCAGTCACCCTCCGGGTCTCCATGCTCCACGAGCTCCCACTGCCTATTGAGTGATGCAGTACGATATGTTGGGCAGCAAATCACTTTAAACTAGCGTTTCACTTATATTTTAACTACAACACAGGTCTTAATTGCAATGAGTGTTTTACCATATATTTTAGGCGTACAAATTCATACTTTCAATGCCCACTAGAAAACTTTAATTTACCTTAAATTACAAACTCATTTAGACGCTTATTTTGCAGCCTCATTTTGAACACTACACATTAACTTTACTCAAAACAAACTAACAGATGATATTGCACGCACGCACGCACGCACGCACGCACGCACGCACGCACGCACGCACGCACGCACGCACGCACGCACACGCACACGCACACGCACACGCACACACACACACACGTGGCCTATAAGTCTACGCAGCTCTCCATAGGGCATCCTGCACTAGAGGGCATCCTCCATAGGGCATCCAGTACTCATGCCTTTCCTATTACTACCGGCACGGCACGGCACGGCACGGCACGGCACGACCCGACCCGACCCGACCCGACCCGACCCGACACGACACCACACGACCGACACGACACGACACGACACGACACGACACGACACGACACGACACGACACGACACGACACGACACGACACGACACGACACGACACGACACGACAGACAGACAGACAGACAGACAGACAGACAGACAGACAGACAGACAGACAGACAGACAGACAGACAGACAGACAGACAGACAGACAGACAGACAGACAGACAGACAGACAGACAGACGAGACAGACAGAGAGAGAGAGAGAGAGAGAGAGAGAGAGAGAGAGAGAGAGCCCCCCCACAGCCTGAAGTCGGACGGCGCATTCCATCTTGCTCCCTCGCCCTTTTTCTGCTACAAAAAAAATTGGGCGTGGGCGGGAGGGGACGAGCGGCCGTGTGTCTGGAAGTAATTAATATTGTAAATTATCGATGCCGCGCCGGGGACATTGACAGCCGCGACAGGAAGTCTGGCAGATGGAACGTGTGTCGTGGGAGTTCAGAGGCTGGGAGGCTTTGGACCGTTATATTGAGGATTTAGATGGTTCGATTAAAGATTCACATAAATACGTCCATGTGTGTAAGTGTGTGTGTGTGTGTGTGTATGTAAAACAATTTCAATGTTTTCAATATCAAACTAGAAATACCTCAAGAACTGGACTGAAACTGGAAGTGTTGCAGTGTATGATGAAGAGGAGGGAAGTGGAAGGAAGCTAATGGAAGGGAGGGGTAAATAATGGAGTGAAGGGGAGAGAACAGATGAGGAGGAGGAGAAGGAGGAGGAAGACAATGGATCTTAAGAGAAAGGCAAGAAAACATGAGAAGGTATGGGACAAGTAGCATAAAGGGTAATACAAATGAAGAGTAAATTAGGAAACATTGAATCATTAAAATACAATGAGCCGCCTTTGTTGTCGTTGCAAAGCGTTGTTTCCCAAAGCGAGTGTGAGGCAGCGGTTGTTGACAGGCGAGGATGCACCGCTGAGTCACCTCTTGAGAAAACTGACAGAATTCATGAAACTCTTGTGAGGGAAAGGTGAGTGTGTTTGGTCTGCGTTATTGTGTGTCTTTCGTGCTTTAATTAAGGTTTGGACACACACACACACACACAAACACACACATACACAAGATGGATGGATGGCGGTTTTCTTTTCTTTTTGGTAAGTATTCATTACTTTGAAAAGGAAGCACCTAACCTATTTTTTGTGCGTCCAGCCTCCTTGAACTGCTTGATGGGATAATTAGTAGATGAGTTAGAAAACATTGACATTAAATGAAAAGACATCAAGCGGTACCGACGTTATTTTCGAGTAATACTGCAATAATTATAATTAATTAATTAACTACCACCCTCACCATTCCTTTAACCCCATTACTACTACCATGCCCTGAAATCCGTTAACATCAACTACAACAGTCTCATACCTGAGGTAGGTCAAATTTGTATATCCTACTGTTTTGTGAAGCTTGCAGTTCCTCCATTTTATTTTATCACGAGCTGCCCCTGGCCACATCCCACAAGCACACACATCCACCACAAACACACACACACACAAACACACACACACATAAACACACACACCGACAAGCTAAATACCGTGACACTAACGGCTGTTCATTTACAAATAAGTATGAAACACACTTATTTTTGTACTAACACTTGACATTGTTTAACACTTGAACATTATCAATTGATGGCTTAGTTTTTTGGTAAATTTTTACGTTGACCTTGACCTAAATTAATTTCCTTGAATTCTGGTGACCTCAAAAGTATCACCAAATGAATGGATATCCCCAATTTAGCTGGAAATGATACCTTAAATGTTTTTGTACACTGTTTGGTTCCAAAATTAAGTGTGTTTGAACACTAGACCCGGTGTCGTGTGGGCAAGTGTCTGTTTATGAGGGAATGTCTGTTTACTAACAAAGGCAAAGAAAACGGGCGTTGAGGGGAATAATTACTAATATTGACTTGATCAACAAAGGCATGTCCAGGCGTACTACGACAACAAACCCGTCTTTATTTATCATTAAAGGGGGGGGGGGGGCCACGAAGTGGAACACTCGGCGAGAATTCCTATCGGCGACAGTTATAGGTATGGTTTTGAGCATATATGATATATGAGGCATTCAATTTCGTACAGAAATGTCTCAACCACCCGTATATACCCCCATCTCCTGCTCAGAGGACATTTCTGTACGAAATTGAATGCCTCTTATATCATATATGCTCAAAACCATACCTATAACTGTCGCCGATAGGAATTCTCGCCGAGTGTTCCACTTCGTGGCCCCCCCCCCCCCTTTAATGATAAATAAAGACGGGTTTGTTGTCGTAGTACGCCTGGACATGCCTTTGTTGATCAAGTCAATATTAGTAATTATTCCCCTCAACGCCCATTTTCTTTGCCTTTGTTAGTAAATAGACATTCCCTCATAAACAGACACTTGCCCACACGACACTGGTCTCGCGTGGGCAGAAGTCTGTTTACGAGGTGCAGTCCGTTTACTAACAAAGACGTGTTGATCAACAAAACCGCCGGAAGAAAACGGGAACTGCGCACGCGTTGAGGGGAATATTTACTAATACTGAATGTTCGCTAAAGTAGTGGAGGGCCGGTATACTGTTTTTATTCTTTCATAGGAAAAACATTCATGAATCGAATAATGCGCTCTGCTTTTGTATTACTGATGTGAAGGACCATTATATAGCCTGTTTGCAGTGAATCATGAGTAAATTTACGGAATACAGCATCTTGCTAATTAAAAAGAATATACTATTTTGATGTGTATCAGATGAATATGATACCTGTGTGGGGAAGATTGCATTCTTGAACACGGGTGGTTAGGGCCCCATCTCCTGCTCACAGGACATTTATGTACGAAACTGAATGCCTCATATATCCTATATTCTCAAAACCCTACCTATCCTACCTATAACTGTCGCCGATAGGAATTCTCGCCGACGTCGGCGAGTGTTCCACTTCATGCCCCCCCCCCCCTCTTTTGTTGATAAATAAAGACGGGTTTGTTGTCGTAGGACGCCTGGACATGCCTTTGTTAATCAATAAGTCAATATTAGTAAATATTCCCCTCAACCCGTGCGCAGTTCCTGTTTTCTTCCGGCGGCTTTGTTGATCAACACGTCTTTGTTAGTAAACGGACTGCACCTCGTAAACAGACTGCTGCCCACGCAACACCTGTGGACTGGCGGCCATCTTGGATTCGTCCTCCCACGGTCCTCAGAGGTCAAATCTGACTTCCCTTCACATATGAATATAAACATTATGGCATATACTAATCATTGAAGAAGTTTCATGCTTTTCT
>JACEEZ010010557.1:70000-127500 GCA_016584305.1 Chionoecetes opilio
GGATCTTCTGCGACTTCGAGGGATTCCTGCAAGGACTATTGGTTTGATAACTGGTCTGTATTCTGGGACTGAGAGTGCTGTTAAGTGTGGGGCAGGTGTATTCAGCTTCTTTCCTGTGAATACAGGAGTGAGGCAGGGGTGCGTCCTTGCCCCATCACTTTCAACGCTTGTATGGACTGGGTATTGGACAGGGTTGTAGATCAAAGTGATTGTTGAGCATCCGTCGGTAACACCAAGATCACTGATCTTGTTTTTGCCGATGATGCAGTAATCTTTGCTGAGTCGCTGGAGGTCCTGGTGATGGCTCTCGAGGCGCTGCACGAGGAGGCAAAGCCTTTGGGACTTGAGGTCTCCTGGCTCAAGACCAAGGTCCAGGTATTTGGAGACTTACTAGATGAAGCAGTACAGTCTGTTCATGCGTGTGGCGAGGACATTGAGATCTTGGAAAATTTTACATACCTTGGTAGCGCAGTCCATAATGACGGCGGGTCACGTCAAGAAGTCTTACGACGGATTGGCATAGCCCACGGTGTTATGGACTCGCTCAGCGGGAGTATTTGGCGTTGTCGGTACCTGTGCAGGAGGACAAAGATCCGGATCTTCAAGTGGCTTGTGATCCCTGTCTTACTCTATGGTTGTGAGACATGGACACTAAATAGTGACTTGAAGAGACGAATCAATGCCTTTGGTAATAAGTGTCTTCGCAGAATCATGGGGTATCGCTGGGATGATTACGTATCAAATCAGCGATTGCACCGTGAGACTGAATCGAGGCCTATTACCTGCATAGTCCGTCAGCGCCAACTTCGGCTATATGGGCATGTGGCACGCTACCCTGAAACCGATCCTTCCCATCGGGTTGTATCTGTAAGAGACAATCCGGCATGGAGGAGGCCAAAGGGGCGCCCACAAGGCTCGTGGCTAGGGCAAGTTGATGTTTCTTGTCGAGAGCTGCTTGGTATGGGAAAGGAGCTTGCATGGGAACTCGCGCGTGGTGACCCCCGGGAGTGGCGTCGTAGGTGGGCGAGGCGACGCCCCCGCGTATGCCCCCATGATCTCTCTCTCTCTCCTCTCTTTCTCTCTCTCTCTCTTCTCTCTCCATCATCTCTCTCTCTCTCTCTCTCTCTCTCTCTCTCTCTCTCTCTCTCTCTCTCTCTCTCTCTCTTCTCTCTCTCTCTCTCTCTCTCTCTCTCTCTCTCTCTCTCTCTCTCTCTCTCTCTCTCTCGTGTGAATGATAGATATACATAAAAATAGTCTAAAGATACATCCAATCCTTGCGTCATTTTAAATGATTCCTATTGATATCGAAATTCAACGGAACACACCACATACACTACAGTTATGTATCTCTACAGAAGTACTCTCAAACATCCGAATAAAAAAAGATGATAGTGAACAGATGAAAATACCATAAAGACGACACTACAATCAAAATATAAACTCCTACAAAAAATTAATCTAAATTCTAAACTAAGGAAAATATATTGGGAAATAAATAGGCGTGAAACAATGACACATGCAAAAAAAAAACAGTATTGGAACTAACGGGCTCACACGGACACTTCAAAACATACCTTGACAAGTGGCTGGCTGACAACAAGACAACCACCCACGCAGGCTACAACTCCATGAAACACTTTACTCAGTGGTCGAGAAGGAACAGGGACTACATTACACACCTGGAATGAGTGGAGGACCACCTCAACTCCGCCGATAACGGGCAAGATTCTTCAAAGGTATCAAAGGTAAAGGTAAAGGTATTATTTCCCGAAAAAAAATATGTCTTGAGAGTTTGCATTATATTTAGTATTTCATTTCTGCTGTTATCTATGTATTGCTGTTGCGCTGTGTTACCTGATGCGACTCATACGTGACTCATCATCTTACTCATAGCCCTTCATTGGCTTCCTGACTCACTTACTTGCTCATTCATTCAATCATTCATCCACTCCCTTCAAAGTTTTAATAATCTCTCTTCTCATTTTCTCTAGTTTATTTCCTCACTCCCGCACTTCAAATTCTCACTTGGTGTTTCTAATTCACTCATTCACTTTCCCAATTGCTCATTCATCTGCTTGCTCATTTTCTCGTCTCATTCATTTGATATATTTTTCTTACCTTAATTTATTAACTGATTTTTTTTCTTTTTCTCTCTCTCTCTCTCTCTCTCTCTCTCTTCCTCATTTCTTCTCTCTCTCTCCCTCTCTCTCTCTCTCTCTTCTCTCTTCTCTCTCTCTCTCTCTCTCTCTCTTCTCTCTCTCTCTCTCTCTCTCTTCTCTCTCTCTCTCTCCCCTCTCTCTCTCTCTCTCTCTCTCTCTCTCTCTCTCTCTTCTTCTCTCTCTCTCTCTCCTCTCTCTCTCTCCTCTCTCTCCTCTCTCTCTCTCTCTCTCTCTCTCTCTCTCTCTCTCTCTCTCTCTCTCTCTCTCTCTCTCTCTCTCATGCATACACTAACAAACTTACAGACAAACACAGATTCACTCATTTATCCATAATCATTTTTCCCTTCCTTCATCCTTTAGGTTTAGTCACTCACTCCATCCCTCAGTCACTCTTCCTCTCTCATAACACATTCTTAGCCCAAACTAAAGGTATTTTGGTACTTTCAACCAGTAATTGAGTACAAGGTTAAAATAACTTTTTCCTATGTATTTTGATGTGGTAAGAATGATGGTCACATTAAAAATCGTCGGAAATGCATCATTTTTTCAGTTATCCCTGCTTTAGATTAGGCTTCTCAACCAACGTCCAGGTTAGGTTAGTGAACTAGCGGGGGGGTCTAGGAGGACGCAACCCCCCCCATTTATGTCAGGTTACGTAACCAATGTCCATGTATTGCATTAAACTGCAGTTTAGCCGTTGTAGTTACTAGCGATTTTTCCAGGAATAGGGAAGTAATTTCCGTAGACTTTATCGATGATATATATTTTTTTATTTCAGCCTTATATCATCCCATAGTGTTTAATGGATATATTTTAAGTCATCCACATTATATACTATCAGTACAAAACTCGTTTCCAGTTTTCCCCGCCCAAAACTCCGCGTTCCCGGCGGGTCCCCAGGTTTGTTATGGAGGGGGGGATAACTGCAAAATGAAGGATTTCCAACAATTTTTAATGTGACCATTATTTTGAACACATCAAAATACATGGGAAAAGAGTATTTTTAACCTCGTACTCAATTACTGGTTGAAAGTACCAATTTATCAAAATATGTACACACAACAACACACACTCATGTCCGTCACAACACACTCATTTCACCACACCACCACATCCCCATAACCTGTCCCTCACACTCCCCACATACGACTCACAGTGTCTCAGTGTCACAGGGTTTTCATAGCAAATTGTTCTGATCTGCCTTGAACGGTCTTGAAACAATTATGAGTGAGAAGGCAATGAAATTAGGATTTGTCCCCTTCTTTTTGCTGTTTTCCTCTCTTCTTCATAATCACGCACTTCCTGTTTCTCTTTCTTTACTAAATTCTTCTTCTTATATTTTTTTTTCTTTATGCATTCAAGTCATTGTATAATTTGCAACTCCCACTTCCTTCTGATCCCTATTCTTCTCCTTCTCCTTTACCTCCTATTTTGTCTTTGCGTCCTTCTCATCTTCTTCCTAGTTGACTTTCTACTCTCTTCTGGCATTTTTATTTGGTCATTATCTTTGTTGTCTTCATTGTGCAATTTACTTCCACCTCCACTTCTTCCTCGTTCACCTGCCACTCAAGTTTCCACTTTATGACTCAATAAAAGTAAACAAGTGAATGAGACCATCGTGACGGCCGCTCCAAGTGCGGCTCGAAAAACTCGGCGAAAAACGAGGAGGAGGAGAAGGAGGAGAAGGAAGAAGAAGAGGAGGAGCTGATGGGAGAATGAACGGGAATGGGAAATGGAAGAAAAGATAAAATATCGTAGGAAACAGATTGCAAATACGAGAAAAACAAGAGGGGATGCGAGGAGCAACCAACTAAAAAGGTGAAAAAAACCTAAGTGGAAAAAAGGGAAAAATAACTGGTGTGCACACAACATGAACATGAAAGGAAGAAAGAATAAAAAAGTGGTGTTCATATGTCCAATTACGCCAGAGAGAGAGAGAGAGAGAGAGAGAGAGAGAGAGAGAGAGAGAGAGAGAGAGAGAGAGAGAGAGAGAGAGAGAGAGAGAGAGAGAGAGAGAGAGAGAGAGAGAGAGAGAGAGAGAGAGAGAGAAAGAGAGAGAGAGGAGAGAAGAGAGAAAATACAAAGGACACACGCAAAGTCCTCAAATTACAAAAGTCAATGTCTTCGTTAACGTATAATTTCGTTGCATAATTACAACGAAGTACACAAGGTAGCAACTGAAGCTCGTATGCAACTGCAAACGCTTCCCCTATTAGAAGCCACAAAACAATATTTTTTTCCAGGGAAAAAGTAGTAGAAGAGTAAAAGAGAAAAGCTTCCTTCTTGTATTTTAGGGCCAATTTTTTTCATTATTAAACCGTAAATTCAAAAGAGCGGAGTCTGTTTTGCAAGATAGAGCAGAGATTCTACCGAGGAAGAGGAGGAGGAGGAGGAGGAAGAGGAGGAGGGGTAAAGGGGGGATGACCCACTTAAGCCTTCATCAGCAGTGAAGGAAGAGGAGGAGGAAGCGTAGGAGCAGCTGTGTCAATTTTTCCAATAGGGTTTTATGGCTTTAGGCCTCTTTCACACGAGCGGTTTTTGCCGTCCGGTTTCTGCCGCTGCGGCGTGCGGCAGAAACCATGCCTCGTTGCGGGCACTTGCGGTTTCTGCCGCAGGCTCTCTCTCTCAACATCCGTTCTGGTGCCCCAGTCAAGTCAGTGCACGGTGCACCACTGTCTCTTGATGATGGAGGACGTCAGAAAGAGAGTAGTATATGTTCATTTGATGAACAAGGTCATCAAAAAAAATAAACTCAGAAAATTCTGGATTCACCCCTTGAACAGCAGTCGCCTTCTCCAGGGTGCATTTTAATAAGTATGTAAAGACTTAAATTTTCAATATACATTATTGAAAGTTCACATGAGAGAATATAGTGCATACCAGCTTTTTCAGTGATGCAGACGAGGTGGTGGTGTGCTCTTCCTCCTAAAGTTGACAGACAACTCACCACCCGATGACCCGCCGCACGCGGGAAACACCGGATGTGTGAAGGCACCCATAGCAACACATTACCACCCAAACCGTTCGCCGGCATTTCTGCCGTTGCGGTCTTGCTGGCAGGACGGCAGGGTGCGGCTGCCGCAACGGCAAAACTGCCGTCCCGGCCCTGTGTGAATACTCCCATAAGAGTCAATAGAAAGCTAAACCGTGCGGCAGAAACCGGACGGCAAAAACCGCTCGTGTGAAAGAGGCCTACTAGCCGCAAAGCCGCCCTCCGGGCGGACTTTTTGGCTAGCTCCTGCGGAGGGCTATTGGTGGGCCTTCGGCCCACCAAACACAGACTCTCCAGATAGCCCCTTCTAACTTTCCTGAAATCATGGATGTAGAAATGTATGTATTAACGCCAACCCATTCACATCACCCCCAACCCATTCACTCACCCATTACCCATCATCCCCCACCCATTCACTCACCCATTACCCATCACCCCCCACCCATTCACTCACCCATTACCCATCACCACACACCCATTCACTCACCCATTACCCATCTATTCCCTCACCCATCACCCCCCGCCCATTCACTCACCCATCACCCCACACCCATTACCCATCACCCCACCCATTCACTCACCCATTAGCCATCACCCTACATCAAGGTTTCCTCAATTCCAATGATCTGAAACTCGAGAAATGCCAGTGTTCGCTGGCAGTTTTAACTCAAAGGTTGGTCTACTGTGTTTTGGCTCCGCGACTAATATTTTTCATAAATTAATTTCGCGATAAACATTGATGCACCGCATCTGAATACCAAAAAATATAGTTCTTCTGTTGTTCTACTAATTATATGGATGACATGCATTACGATGGAACGTTCTATAATAGCAATTTAATGCAAATTACTCGCCTCGAGTAGCAAAGCTTAATATATTTTTTACATGTATATTGTGGCATGTAAAATTTGGGCGATGTTCACACTGTTTTCTAAGACAGTACTGCTGCATCTGGCAAACGCTTGTCAAAATACAATAAGCAATGCCTTGGAAAAACGAAGAATAAAGAATGCCGAAATCGGCTTGTTGCTGCGACAATGTAGGTTATAATTGCGGAGGCGACACGCCGCGGCGGGGAGTGGTGGGGGGAGAGATTGTGGCGGGGAGATTGAATCAAAACATTACGACTTCACGCGTCGACTCATTGCACTTCCAGGCTTTCTATCTGATTGATACACAATAATAACAGGAAAATATGACTGCCTAGGTATAGATAACTTCTAAACTTTCGTTATTGACTATATAATATCATAGAGTAGCATTTATCTCGCCTCCTCAACTATAACCTGCTTGGCTATTTGCTTATATACAATGTTTTACAGAATCAGGCACCTATACAATATACATGTAGCAGAAAATCGTTCTTAATATTATACTTGTGTGTTTTAAGTGCAGTGGAATAAGCCCATATATTTCTTTCAAGTTGACCAACTTTTCACCAAATTGTGAGTTAAAACTGCCAGCGACCACTGGCATTTCGGAGTTGCAGTTCTCTCTAATTCTCGCAACCCACTTTTTTTTCACAATTATCGCTAATAGGCTGCTAAAAAAAAACAAAAAAAAACAGTGATCGGATCATCTCATAAGTGGGCTTAAAACCTTCCCCTGGTCAACCTGGTTCCAAAAATGTGCGATATGATGGGATTCCGCTACGGGGGGCGGAACCTATAGCCAACACACAGACAGACAGACAGACAGACAGACAGACAGACACACACACACTTTCGCTTATATTATTATAGAAAGGTTTTCTTGGCATTTTTGACGAAGGGGGTGGGGGAGGGAGAGAGAGAGAGAGAGAGAGAGAGAGAGAGAGAGAGAGAGAGAGAGAGAGAGAGAGAGGAGAGAGAGAGAGAGAGAGAGAGAGAGAGAGAGAGAGAGAGAGAGAGAGAGAGAGAGAGAGAGAGAAGAGAGAGAGTCTGACTTTCCTGATCCTCTAGTCTAGGGGGTTATTTATAGTTCTCAATAACCTCTCCCCTGGCGTAGGAAGGACGCCCACCTGGTTTAGCCTGACTTGAATATCTCCCACCTACACCTATTAATAGTTGAAAAAATATGGATTCCCATCCCTTCCAATACATATGTGGTGGCCATCATTCTTCACATTCACTTTCTCTTCATTATCAAATAACTTCATAAACTATTTACTTACACAATCCAAACTTATTCATTTTCACCTTTACCTGCAATGACAACCTATTCACATATCTGATTGCCACCATTCTATCTACAGTAGTCTAGCCAGACACCTTTCATATTACTTACCTTTAATACCCGCTTTCTTTATCCCTTATTTCTTATACATATTCTTCTTTGTATAATGAATATAACTCTAAATAAATTAACGAGTAAATCAATAGATAATAATTATATGAAACCTAACTCTATTATATATAATATCTGCAGATGACATTGTGCCATAGTCAAGAGTATAAAAACAAATCACAAAAATGATAAATTCAATTGCTGTTCATTGTGGCAAGAGGGAACTGAAAGTTAATTTAAGCGAGAGCGTAATGATGGTGTTTGAAAAGAAACATTGAAGGAAGGACTTTTTTAGATCAGTATACATTGGGTTGAAAGCCATAAATAGTGCTAAATAATTAAAGGACACATACTAAAGAAATTAATGAGTTAAAATGGCTGAAGTCTGTATCCTGTGCAAACATGGAAGTATGTAGGAAGAAGACGAGGGATAGGCGATTGGCCGGCTTTGGGGGGCGTACCCCCGAATTTTTTAGAATACCCCCGGATCTCAAATACCCTTTTTTTTCTTCAAAAAATGATAAGCTTGAAGGGGCCAACACAAAATATGTAAAAAAACAAGAAATTTTTTTAGGTTATTGGCATATGCTAATGCATCCTTTTATGAGCGGACAAGAGAGATACGGGGGAAAAAAAGGAAGAGAGAACAAGGGGGGAGGAGTGCAATAGAAAATGAGACACCAAAAAACCTTTTGGAGAGGTGAAGAAAAGAAAACAAAAGGACAAGACAGAGTTAACACAGTTTTGTCCAGTTCAGTGATAAAGGTAGGGAGGTAGAATTGTAGTATATAAAATTTAAAATATATATAATTGTGTAATATTATTATATATATATATATAATAAATATTATATATAAATAATTATATATATTAATAAAATATTATATTATAATATTATAATATATAAAATATATCAATAATTATTTCCACAAATGATTTAAAAATATTAAATTTACTACCACAAATGTTTTACTTATTTTTGCAAAAAATGCAGAGAAAATATCACATTTTTTTGCGATTTTGGGACTTGCGGTTTCGGAAGTGTGAACTTTAAGAAATTGGGACTTTTAGTTGGGGAAATTAAGGATTAAATTTGCGGGTTTTCGTTTTTGGGGGAAGTGGATTTTTGTTTGCGGGCCCCCCCTCTGTCAAACACACATACAACACAAAAAAAACACGTGCGAACACACACAAACACAACACATACACCACAACATAGCACGAACATTGTTAATTTGTACGTTTCTAGGAAAAAATGTATAGCTTCCTTGCCCTAAACATACTCTTTTTTCCCCGCTCATTTTTAGTTTCTATCGCCTCCCTTTAAACACCTACCGTATTGTGTAGTTGTTTCCTGGTTCTTTTTGTTTTATTTAAGCATTATTCGCTCTTGAAATTTCCACAAAAGCAATAGCAAAACGCAACATTTCGTTGTAATAACATTAAACATGAATATGCATGAAAGTGAAGGGGAAACATAACTACGTTCAAACTATATTTCTGCCAACCATCTACTCGCATAAGTCGAGTATAAACGTTCGGCCGTATCCTCCCGACGCCATTGGCACGTCGGGTGGCTTTCGTCAGGGCTCACGCCGCCCTTGATGAACGTGCGCAGGCGCGGAAATATGCCTCCAAGACAAAACTGGAGAAATCTACAAAGCGCGGGGTTCCCGGTAACATCCTCCCGACGCCAGAGGCACGTCGAGTGGCCTCCGTCAGGGCTCGCGCCGCCCTTAAAGAACGGTCGCACGCGCAGAAGTATGCCTTGAAGACAAAACTGAAGGAAAGTAAACACTAAGGAAAAGTTCAACACTAAGAAAAACACAAGGAAAGTTCAGTCCCATGTTTCCGACACTAGAGGCACGTCGAGTGGCCTCCGTCAGGGCTCGCGCCGCCCTTGATGAACGGGTGCACGCGAGGAAGTGTGCCCCTAAGACTTCATGGAAGAAAAGTATCGGAAATGAGGCCGCTCAGACCCACACTCAGGCTGCGAACATGAGTGTGCCTGCGAACCGAGTGGCCTCGGTGAGGAGTGACGCCACCAAAAGGGAAAGGGCGCACGCGCGTGAGTGTGCCTCTCAGACGACACAGGCGAAAAGTGTCGCAAAGGTTGCTCAATCTATGAACACGTCTGGGCCTGCGAGGCGAGTGGCCTTCGCGAGAAAAGACGCCGCCATAAGGGAACGAGCGCACGCACGTAAGATGCACGTCGAGTGGCCTCCGTCAGGGCTCGCGCCGCCCTTGATGAACGGGTGCACGCGAGGAAGTGTGCCCCTAAGACTTCATGGAAGAAAAGTATCGGAAATGAGGCGCTCAGACCCACACTCAGGCTGCGAACATGAGTGTGCCTGCGAACCGAGTGGCCTCGGTGAGGAGTGACGCCGCCAAAAGGGAAAGGGCGCACGCGCGTGAGTGTCCCTCTCAGACGACACAGACGAAAAAGTGTCGCAAAGGTTGCTCAATCTATGAACACGTCGGGGGCCTGCGAGGCGAGTGGCCTTCGCGAGAAAAGACGCCGCCATAAGGGAACGAGCGCACGCACGTAAGATTAATAAGTCCCAGACGACATGCGCGAATGGTATCGTAAATGTTAAGGAGTAAAATGTGACATCTGCATCACTGTCTGGTTGCCAGCAACGAGTGGCCGCGGCCAGGCAGCAGGCGGCAGCCAGGGAGCGCCACCTTGCTGGGAGGAACGTTGGCCGCCGACGCCTTGTTAACACCGTGAGGCCCAAGGTCTTCGGTCACACAAAACCCGACCCAGAGGCGCGCGCGTGGCCTCCGTGAGGAGTGAAACTGCCACCACGGAAAGAGGCATGCGCACACGGCGCCAGTCAGTGAGCGACAGCAAGAATCCCCCCGCGAAGGAAGGTACAATTGCCAACCACGCCACCATAACTAAGTGTTCAGCGTGAAGGGTGAACACTGCATCTCTTGATTGCCTGCATGAAATTTATACATATCTCGACGATGAACTTTGGCGGCACCACCGCGTGCATCTACGTAGCTTACAGGACCGCCGTGAGCGTCCAGCAGCCCCGTGGGAGAGAGTTGACTCACTGTGGTCTATAAGGACCACACCGCCAAAAAATTGCGAATTCTTAAACCATTTTAAAGTACATGGATAAAAAAAAACTAGGTACATTTTTATGATTCAACTTGATTTCTTCATTTTTTTGTACTATATATTTTCAATTTTAAGTGATAGCATATTTTTGTAACAAATTTATTACATGAACGGAGGGGGGGCCGGGGCAGGTGATTACTTGAGTATTTGAGTACTCAAGATCAAAAAGTAAATAAGTACCTTGATCATTTAATTTATCATTTGATTTATCAACCTTTGGGTACTTTTTAATTTTGTACTTGGAGTAAAATTTGTCATTGTAACAATATTTAACTTAAGTAACAAAGCTTGGTACTTTTTACACCACTGCCTGTATAACCTAACTACTCTATTCACCGGGGAATCAAGGGATAAAATTAATATATATATATATATATATATATATATATATATATAATAATATATAATATATGTATGTATATACATATATGATATAATATAATATTATAATATATATATATATAATATATATACATATATATAATATATGGATGTATATACATATATATATAATATATACATATATATACATATATATATATACTAATATATATATACATATATATAACATATATATATATATACATATATATATATATATAACATATATATATATATATACATAATACATATATATATATACATATACATATATATATATACATATATATATATATATATAATATATATATATATATATACATATATATATATATATTATATATATATATTATATAATATACATATATATATATATATATATATATAACATATATATATATATATACATATATATATATATATACATATATATATATACATATTATATATATATATACATATATATAATATATATATATATACATATATATACATATATATATATATACATATATATATATATATATATAACATATATATATATATATAATGAAGATATAAACCAGCGCGGGTAGAAACATCTTGATTGTTTATTCGAACGTTTCGGCTATACATAAGCCATCATCAGCCTAAAAATCGGATACAAATTGTTGTATGAATTGCTCTTCATACACCAATTTTCACTTAGAATTAGAGTACTTGAGACACACTCTTAAACTAAATGGTTATCCCCTGCAGTTCATTAACACGTACATTGGTAAACAGTTAAATAAACTACACTCACCCCTCCCCTAATTCATACCGCTCATAAAGCCGTTGTGATTTTATAATTCCCTTCATAGGTAACAAATCTTTTCCATCCGAAACAAAGCTCAACTCCTGCTTCGGCAATGTTATCCACAAGTCTCGCTTAGAGTAGTATTCAAGCCCCCTTATACGTTAGCACATTGTTTTAAACTCAAGAGAGAATCCCTGATGCCATGCGTTCCTCAGTGGTGTCCCAAATTTAAGTGCAGTAGCTGTAACGCTGCTATATTGGGCAGACCAAAACGCCACCTCACCACTAGATCGCGGAGCATCGGGGACTGTCCACAGGACTGGCAAACCCGTGTCCAAACCACATTTCAGCCATTCGGGATCATTCGAAGCCTCAGGCCACCCAATAAAAATCAAGACTTTAATATATTACACACAAGCTCCCACGACTCCACCGGTGGATATGTGAGAGCCTCCTCACCCACCCCACAAACCGTCCCTCTGCGCACAGGGCACCTCAACCCCGCTCCTGTGCTTTTAGACCATGTGGAATCCCACACTCCACTGCGATGTTGATTGGTATGTGTAGTATTTTTATTTTTATTACTGTTTTATAATTTTTATTCTTATTTTATTATATTTTAGGTAGGCATTTTAAAATGTGCAAAATAATTTTATAACTTGTATATTTTCATTTTAACAAAACATTTTGTACCGATTTAGGCTGATGATGGCTTATGTATAGCCGAAACGTTCGAATAAACAATCAAGATGTTTCTACCCGCGCTGGTTATATCTTCATATTAGATCAAGATTCCCTCATGGAGAAAGTATTGCCTCTATTATATATATATATATATATATATATATATATACATATATATACATATACATATATATATATAATATATACATATACATATACATATATAATATATATATATATACATATACATATACATATATATATATATATATACATATACATATACATATATAATATATATATATAATATATATATATATATATATATATATATATATATATATATATATATATATATGGCACTTATTTGAACGCACCTTCCTGTCCTAGCTTTCTCCATGTACCCATTTCCCGACCAACTCCCTGATGCATTTCAAGAATCTAACTTTAAAAATCTATTTCTCGTCAATGTACCTATATACTGTAGATGCCAGTGGGTTGTTTTTGTCATACCCTTAAACACTAGTAATGCCCAGGGGCGTAGTTAGGCCTGGGCATTGGGGGCTGTAGCCCCGAATGTTTTTGAGTAGCCCCTGATCTCAAATACCTTTTTTTTTTTTCTTTTTTTTTTTTCTTCTCAAAAATAAGATAAGCTCTGACTGGGGCCAACATAAAATTATAGTAAAGAATAAGATATTTGGTTAGATGTTACTTAGCGTATATTCTGATAACATCCTTTTTATGAGCAGGACATGAGAGAGGTGGAGAGAACAGGAGGAGAACAGAGGAGATGAGGAGTGCATGACAGAGGAGACATCAAAAAGTCTTTTTTTTCGAAGTGCATTTTTTTCGAAGTGCATTTTTTTCGAAGTGCATTTGTTTGAAGTGCTTTTCTTTCGAAGTGCATTTTTTTCGAAGTGCATTTTTTCCGAAGTGCATTTTTTTCGAAATGCATTTTTTCGAAGTGCATTTTTTTCGAAGTGCATTTGTTCGAAGTGCATTTTTTTCGAAGTGCATTTTTTCGAAATGCATTTTTAGGAAATGCATTTTTTAAGTGCATTTTTTTTAAGTGCATTTTATTCGAAGTGCATTGTTGTGTGTCCTTGGTCAGTCCTTTGTGATGTAAAAAAAAAAAAAAATAGTTAAAAGACCGAGGTTGGTCAGATTTCAGTATTGAACAAAGCATTGGGAATATACAATCTATATGACTGCTTCATCACGCCAAAGCTCTCTTTTTCTCCTACTGATGAAAATATAAATAATAGCGAGGTTGAACCCCAACTCAGATTGTCTTAATTTATTTATTTTCATGTTTCGAAAGTTTTCCTAAGCAAATACCATAGCCTTTTAGTAGAGCACAGTGTCTACATCTTATATTCATTATATCATAAATAAATTTTAAATTATCCTGTAAAATTTAAGATCTCTTTGCTGGGCTAAGCCCCAATGTTTCAGATCTAAATACCCCCTGGCTTGAAGATAGAATGATGCCCCTACAACTAATACCAAACAATAAACATCATAATATGGTAAAAACAAGTTTTTTACAATGTACGGTCAGACAAATAAAACAAACTGGTGATCATAGCAACTGCTGCCTTGACTGTAGAGAGATTCTTAAGTCCTACATGTGCAGGTCACTGGATCTGTTACCCATCTACTACTGTTTTGAAGCTGACCAATATGAGTCCTGAAAGATTGATGCCAAAGATTGATTCAGACTCTCCTGGGTAGAAGATTCTGAGCATGTATGACTTTGCACACAGAAAAACATGATCGACATAATATTTATTTTTTTTGCTATTTTATCTAACTAATCCTCCAAACCATTCTCTTCCATACTATTTTTTCTTTACTTCTTCTTCTTCTTTCTTCTACTTACGATAATCTCTTCTGGTAGTAATTATATTACATGGAAAGTAGTCAAATATTAGTATAACCTATGAGAACCGAAACATGAAATCGCTTCTGTCTTTGGACATTTCCTGTTTTTTAGTCCAGTATAATTTTAACAAGCTATATCTTATGAATATATCTTATATACTTTTGGTGTAGATTTTTTTAACATGAGGAGAGCCGTCTACCAAAAACCCATCGTATACAAATGAAAACTTATTATAACTTAATAATTCGTGCTAAGGCCCGGTTCACCGTCCCGCTTTGTACGGCCGCCGTACAACAACAAAGACGCCACAATGACGTCCAACAAAGTCTACCGCAACCGCCGTAACCGCTGTACGGCGCCGTACAAGTTTAAATTCAAGTCATCTCTCCCGCTCGGGCGGTGTCCGCTCGAGCGAGTTGCCAACTGTTAGTCGGGTCACTATGGCGGAAAAAACGCTTTCGCTTCACCTAGGTGAGGAATTATTTTTGAGGTCCTTATCCTATCATTTTTGTGCGCGGAATCCAAAATCGTAGTTGGGTCAATCGTTAGCGGTAAATTTTCGCGCAATTGGCAATTTGGGCAATTTGGCAATAAAAATTGGCATTTACAAATTGTCAGAATGAGACCATACGTCGTAGAGGACCTCGTTTTGGACTCAACTTGAAGCTTATTAAGAGTGCATAAAATGTTATTGAGTACGCCGGTGGTTGTACTGTTCGGATTACTGATCTATAATGAAATTAGAGAATAAGTGGAAAAATTGGGAAATATAACAAGGAATATTTTTGGCCTTAAAGCCTTGAGTTCTTAATATTAAAACTAATTTTAATTAGTAAAAAAAGTACAATACAAACAATTGTTCTTAGGAACACATTTTAATTAACGAATTTGGGGCAATGGGGTGTTGGGTACAATTATTGCGTAGAACAGGGTATTTCAACTGAAAAAAATGCTTAGTGATAAGACACTAAATACTTTCCTTCCCTAAAGGTGAAGCGAAAGCCTTTTTTTCTAGTTTTCGCGCCCGAAGTGACCCGAGTATTAATCGACACAATTTTCAAACAACCGAACCGAGTCTCCTCCGCTATTTTTTGGCAAATAACATTGAACACAAAAAAATCCCTTACTTGCGATAGGCGAGCGTTCACAAGTTGAAAAATCGGACTATCTAGTCGCTACGCCATCGACGTCCTCAATGCCCATCTTCCTCGTCTTGATGCACCATCTCGGGGGAGCAAGATCGCAAAGCTCCTGAACAAGGATTCCCTGAGGCGTTGACAGCGGCAGCGATTGGTCGAGCATTCGGTGTCTTGCATCCGCACCTGCATCCGCATCCATGATACTTTGCGGGCGGAGCAGGGTGGAAGGGTAGGCGCCAAGGTTTTGTCGCTAGCCGTACTTGGTGGGTCTGAGGGTCACCAACTCCTTCATCTTCACAGCCCCCTCGCCACGACGGCCTGTAGGGCTTTGGCTCGCATAAATGTGCTGGTGGTGGCGTTGACTGTCGAGGGCCCGTGCTGCTCCAACCTTCTTCTTCTGAAGTGCGTCCACCTCGCCTGCGCAGAGAGCAGGTATCTCCGTAATTCTGCTCACGAATCGCACAGCACGTCAGGCTCTCTTGCGTCAGCGGACAATGGCTTCGGAGTGTACCCAAAGCGTCGAGGGTGCCTGGTCGGCCGTCCTGGAACACAGGCCAGCTTGCACTATGCCTTTCCTGAAGAGGGCGCCAGTGGGTTGTCCGCACACCAGTCAAAGAAGCATGGAAGGACGTTGGATCACCGAGAGTCCTCGTGAGTAGCCCAGTTCACATCGTAGATGGCTGAACTTTTGAAAGTCGTCTTGCCAAGCTGGGGGCACTGTTGGGAGTAATCTTGGGAAGTGGTCGGAGGAGGATGACGAGGAAGTCAGTGTCCGGAGAACTACGGTTGCCTCCACATCTTTGTCGAGGCATGGAGAGATGATATATCATCTTAGTTTCCGCTTCCTCTTGTTCTGAAGACGAACATGGCTCCGTCCGGTCCCCAGAAGTTGCCACTGGCTTTGTCGCGGCCACGCGCAGACGACCGCGTATCCCATGAATGGTGCTGGTTTGGGAAGGCAAGAGAAGAGGTCATAGCAGGTCTTTGTTTGCTTTTGGTGGACAAGATGTTAGCCATGGTCAGTCCAGCTTGATCTCGTCGCTGGCGTGGATGTCCGATATCGTATCCTCCACCTCGGGCTCGCTGTGCCCTCGTCCCTTGTCCTTTGAGGACGCGCCGATGTCGTACCGTCAAAGACCAGGTGCAACATCCCCGTAGCCAACACCCAGTGGGCAACCCCTGCAGGAGGGATCCAACAGGTCCCTTAAAGTTTGCTGAGCGGAAACGTGTGGCTGCTGAAGGATAGCATCCCGTCAAGGACCAGCACGCTAGAGTGATGGAAGGTGTTTGCGAGGCCGTGGAGACCCGCCGCGTTCTCTTCTCCAGAACCCTGAGAAGGGCAACGTTTTTGTCGTGGACCCGCTGGTGTCCTTGGTCTTCAAAGAGGGCAAAGGGAACAGGGCAGAGCTCATAGTTGGAGATGATGGGTGCGAAGGTCCAGACTGCTGTCGAGTTGGAGGCGAGCAGCAGGCGCCGATGAGTCTGAGGATCCCGTGACAATCACCTGCTTCCCTCCGATTGACTTTGGCTTCTTGCCCAGCGTTTTGAATGTATTGGTAGCTGACGATGCAGGACCTCCCATGGACTTTGCTGCGCAGTCCTGATCCTTCCCTCTTCGTACTTCAAGAGAGCTTCCTTGCCAGTCTCCTCGATTCTTGTCAGTGTTGTCCACCATCTTATCTGGAAACAACCTTGCGGGAAAGGACGGTGGTGGTTGGGCTTTCTCGCGAGTGAAGGGGTTATGCTAGCGAAGAAGACCAGCAACCTCTTTGGTCATCTCGTGTGTCTTCTTCGTGACCGCTGGGCTGTCCTTGTGGTGCTTTGATGCCGTAGCAGAACTTCCGAATGATTTGGCCTTGATTGCCAAGAGTTCGTCTTGGATCAAGAAGAACTTGGTCCTCGTCGAGGGATGACACACGATGCAAATGACACACGATTTCATTGCGAGACCTGGGAAGGAAAATGTGCGATATAATAAATGAATTTATTTTATTTACGGGTTTATAGCTAATTTCTAAAATTATAGCCAATGAAATTTTACATTTATTTGCGAAATTTCATTACCGTATGTCATAAAATACGACCATGAGGGAACAGTCAGAGAAAAGTTACCATTTTCTATTAATCAGACGGTAGTGCCTTTATGAGAACAGATACAGCCAGAAACATTTCATGACTTTTGATGTGAAATTAAGGCCAAAATTATTCCTTTTATATTTTTTTCCATTTTTTTCCACTTATCTCTAATTTCCATTATAGTTCAGTAATGTGAACAGATACAACCACGGAGTACTCAATAACATTTTATGCACTCTTAATAAGCTTCAATTTGAGTCCAAAACGAGGTCTCTACGACGTCTGGTTCTCATTCTGCAATTTGTAATTGCCAATTTTATTGCCAAATTGCCAAATTGCAAATTGCGCGAAAACTTACCGCTAACGAGTGACCCAACTACGATTTTCGGATTCAGCGGCACAAAATGCTTAGGATAAGACCCTCAAAATACTTCCTTCACCTAATGTGAAGCGAATCGCCCTAAGTGACCCTACTATGTGCCCAGTTACCACAAATACCACTCAAGCGGTGATGATGGTGACGTCATTGTTGTTGTATGGCGGCCGTACAAGCGGGAAGGTGGGAACCGGGCTTAACATAATGGTCTCCGCTTCAACCCTCATCACATTAACCTAACTTAATTGTTGTGGGGTCATCCAGATCCTTGACCAAACTTCCAGGAGTGCGAGGCCCCAAACACACCATAATTCTACCCCTGCATTTTTTTCTCAGTTATTTTAATGTCTAAGCTTCAAGAAAAGCTTTGTTAGTTAAGCGATTTCTGGTTGCTAGTACCCGGAAATATATATTTAAGTGGCTGCTGGTGGACGGGTGGAAAACTGAATACAGAGCCATTTTTCAATGTCATTTTCAATAGCAAACTCCATGACAGTAAACAATAATTAGTGAAGTTTCAGGGTTTTTTCACATTTGTTGCGGCCTCTTTGGTGGACTTCTAATATCAAGAAAACAAGGCACCGGGCAACTCTTGTTTAGCCCGTCAGGCTGCTGCATTGTTGACGTGCGGCCGCGTCGGCCGCCCGATGTGTGTTTAAACATTATTCTGAAAGTTTAATGTGTGTGACGGTTGTGTCTTACTGCAACATGCATAACGAGTGTATCGTGAGCACGTTAAACATGACAAGTGAGAAAAAGCACTTTCAACAAAGTTACAAACAGGAGATGTGGTGGTCTTGTGGTGTCCTGTCCTCACTAGTACATCTGCCATCTTTGATTCAAAGTTCTCTCCTCAAAGCATGTAGACCTCTATGCACAAAGAAAATTAACCTCTGCTCCCTGTCAGTGAAGTGCATAATGTGTAATATAGTGTGTGTCGAGTGTGTGCAATGATGAAGCTTACACGTAGCTGTGAACTGTGTGGGGTTAAGTGACTCTTGTGCCGGTGTCTCTCCCCCAGTCTCGCCAATGTATCGAGCTTTACAACTCGAACACGCAAATTCATAGATAATATTAGGGATAAGAGTCTTAGGTAGTGGATCTTTATACTTAAAATATGATGTTATGGTAAATGGATTAGTAAAAACAAAACAAAATGTAGAGTTTGGAAAAAAAAACTGAAATTACATTTTCCCAACTGAAGTCTCTGTGTCTCTGTGTCTCTGTGTCTCTGTGTCTCTGTGTCTCTGTGTCTCTGTCTCTGTCTCTTTTCTGTGTGCATGGGATGTTCTACATAATATCAGTCTCAGATCATTTGGTCGTCTCCTTTCTGGATTATAGGAAGCTAATTGGAAGTTAGTGTCAGTTATATACATATTTAGTGCCTTATAAACAAATATATTGCTTAGAAGGGATATCACATCAGGCAATTGCAGTAATTTTAGACTTTTAAACAATGTGTTAGTGTGGGCATAACGGTGGCTGAGTCATAACACTTATCAATATTTTTTGAGTAATAAAAATACTATTGATACATTTTGAATGATCCTCCCCTTATAGCTAAACAATAAAGAATGTGTGGATATGCTAATGTCAAATATATTTCCCTCAAGCAGTCAATGGGTATATAATTTCGTATTTCATGTACTACACCAGTGATTTTGGAAAGTTTAATCTTAATTTCATATATATGAGACTTACATTTTAATTTGCCATCAATTATTACCCCTAAGAACTTGGACTCATGAATTTTGTTTAGCCTAAGGTTATCAATGTAAATATCAACATGTATTTGTTGCGTCAACCGGGGATGACATATCATTGAATGTTTTTTTGTGATATTTAAACTTAATGTTTTACTTTTTATCCGTTTTGAAACATTAAGTAATTCTGTATTTAATATATTTTTTATGTTATTAAGGCCTTGTCCCTGAAGAAAAATTGTTGTATCATCGTCAAAAACTATAAATTTTAGCTTGTCAGTACTACGTGTAATATCATTTATATACAGTAAAAATAAGCGAGGGCCTAAAACGGAAACCTTGCGGAACACCACAACCCATATGCAGATATGAGGATGGAGTATTATTGAAAACTGTACATTGTTTCCTGTTGCCTAGGTAGGTAAATAATAAGATAAATTAAAATCCTGGAATTCACCTATGTTCCTATTTCCTAAAAAAAGACGGACAGTTTAATTAATGGTGAATGAAGTTACTGAGGATGATGATAGGTAGCCTCTGCCTGTCCTAAAATATTGTTAATGTCATTGGGACAGGGTAATAACAGTTTCAGTAGACTGACTTATACCATGCTGTTCTATATGCCAGTTGAATACCACAAAACGTCATAAATAATATTTACATAAAAAAAAGATTTGACAGCTTTGGAAACAAATATCACCATTTGTTTAGTAAATACCAGATAAATGGTTTAATCAAATATATAAAATTAAATACCAGAAAAAAAGGTATTAATTTTACTAACAAATTTTGGCTTAGTGGCTACTGGCAAGTGCCGATGGCACCTAAATCAAGGAAGGTAACTGCATTCAGCACTTCCATATATGCTAGGCAGAACTGTCAAAGCTTATTTAAATGACGTCATAATCATAATAATAATTCTAAAAAAATGTAATAAAGACCCGGAGTCTCATTTTCTTAATTAACTTAAAAGCTGTACTCCTAAAGCTGTACTCCTAAAGCTGTACTCCTGAAGCTGTACTCCTGAAGCTGTACTCCTGAAGCTGTACTCCTGAAGCTGTACTCCTGAAGCTGTACTCCTAAGCTGTACTCCTGAAGCTGTACTCCTGAAGCTGTACTCCTGAAGCTGTACTCTGAAGCTGTACTCCTGAAGCTGTACTCCTGAAGCTGTACTCCTGAAGCTGTACTCCTGAAGCTGTACTCCTAAAGCTGTACTCCTAAAGCTGTACTCCTAAAGCTGTACTCCTGAAGCTGTACTCCTGAAGCTGTACTCCTGAAGCTGTACTCCTGAAGCTGTACTCCTGAAGCTGTACTCCTAAAGCTGTACTCCTGAAGCTGTACTCCTAAAGCTGTACTCCTAAAGCTGTACTCCTAAAGCTGTACTCCTAAAGCTGTACTCCTGAAGCTGTACTCCTGAAGCTGTACTCCTGAAGCTGTACTCCTGAAGCTGTACTCCTGAAGCTGTACTCCTGAAGCTGTACTCCTGAAGCTGTACTCCTGAAGCTGTACTCCTAAAGCTGTACTCCTAAAGCTGTACTCCTGAAGCTGTACTCCTAAAGCTGTACTCCTGAAGCTGTACTCCTGAAGCTGTACTCCTAAAGCTGTACTCCTGAAGCTGTACTCCTAAAGCTGTACTCCTGAAGCTGTACTCCTGAAGCTGTACTCCTGAAGCTGTACTCCTAAAGCTGTACTCCTGAAGCTGTACTCCTAAAGCTGTACTCCTGAAGCTGTACTCCTGAAGCTGTACTCCTAAAGCTGTACTCCTAAAGCTGTACTCCTGAAGCTGTACTCCTGAAGCTGTACTCCTGAAGCTGTACTCCTGAAGCTGTACTCCTAAAGCTGTACTCCTAAAGCTGTACTCCTGAAGCTGTACTCCTGAAGCTGTACTCCTGAAGCTGTACTCCTAAAGCTGTACTCCTAAAGCTGTACTCCTGAAGCTGTACTCCTGAAGCTGTACTCCTGAAGCTGTACTCCTAAAGCTGTACTCCTAAAGCTGTACTCCTGAAGCTGTACTCCTGAAGCTGTACTCCTAAAGCTGTACTCCTGAAGCTGTACTCCTGAAGCTGTACTCCTGAAGCTGTACTCCTGAAGCTGTACTCCTGAAGCTGTACTCCTAAAGCTGTACTCCTAAAGCTGTACTCCTGAAGCTGTACTCCTGAAGCTGTACTCCTAAAGCTGTACTCCTAAAGCTGTACTCCTAAAGCTGTACTCCTGAAGCTGTACTCCTGAAGCTGTACTCCTAAAGCTGTACTCCTGAAGCTGTACTCCTGAAGCTGTACTCCTGAAGCTGTACTCCTAAAGCTGTACTCCTAAAGCTGTACTCCTGAAGCTGTACTCCTGAAGCTGTACTCCTAAAGCTGTACTCCTAAAGCTGTACTCCTGAAGCTGTACTCCTGAAGCTGTACTCCTAAAGCTGTACTCCTGAAGCTGTACTCCTAAAGCTGTACTCCTGAAGCTGTACTCCTAAAGCTGTACTCCTGAAGCTGTACTCCTGAAGCTGTACTCCTGAAGCTGTACTCCTGAAGCTGTACTCCTAAAGCTGTACTCCTAAAGCTGTACTCCTGAAGCTGTACTCCTAAAGCTGTACTCCTGAAGCTGTACTCCTGAAGCTGAAAGAAGCTGGTCTTAAGGCAAAACATGCCAAATGTGAATTCCTAAAAGCAAAAATAACCTTTTTAGGCCATACAGTAGATGGCGATGGAATTCACACCATGAATGATAAAATAATTGCAGTTAAGAATTTTCCTAAGCCTCAGAACGTGGATGATGTCCGTTCAATCATCGGGCTTTACGGATACTATAGGTCCTTCGTTAAGGGATTTTCAGTTATTTCGTCGTCCGTGACACAATTATTTAAGAAGGACGTGCCATTTTACTGGAATGTTGCACAAGAAACCCTTTTCTTGATTTAAAAAAAGATTTTCAAGATTTAAAATTCCTCACCAATTCTCCTGTCTTGACTTTTCCAGATTACAAGGCTCCTTTCCTTTTATATAGTATATACGGATCTGGAGCTTTGTGCAATATTAATGCAGACAGACGAACGCGGTAACAATCGTGCTATTGTTTACGCGTGTAGAATTGTGAATCCTGCCGAGTCTAATTACTCACTCACTAGGCACTAATCACTAGGCACTCACTCCTCACTAATACACATCATTATAACTTGGTTAGGTACATGCCTATAGACCGGCACACGGTATGGTATATATGGTATGGTAGAATTGCCTTAAAACATGGAACAAGAGCAAAGGGTAAAAAAATGCCTTATGGTTCTATTTCATGGCAGGCTTAGTAAAACAATGTCTTAATAATAGGGGAGACTTAGAACAAATATATGTTCCTCCTACAAACAATATACAAAACGTATTTGAAGTTGGTAACAATATACTATGTTGTGTTTGTAATCATGAAGATGTCTTTTCAGAATTTACCTGCAGAGGACACTATAATTGCCATGGACAGGTAGGTTTATATATACGTCTTTACTAGCTTCACGTGGGCGTGAAGACTTAGATAACCGAGCAATGTTAGGTAATGACTGGTTATTAATTCCTGATTAATTATATGTACTTATATGTATGTCTGTGTGTATGTGCATTGAGCAAGGGTCACGTGAATAAGTGATGGAAAGCCCGTGATCATGTAGTTATCTATTCAGACTCAACATTTGCATTATATAATGGTATGTAGTTCTATCAAAACAGGCTATTTCATATGTATCTATCAATAATCTATATTATCTTCCTTTCCTGAAAATAGAGTACTTCTTATCTCTTATATAATTATAGAATAAAGAGACGTATATATTGTATCTGGCATCTCGATAGAGATTTTGAATCAACTCAATGTCGGCCGCAACCTGGATGCAGAGCGGCTAGGCAGTCCCCCGGTGATACCTTACAATGAAGGGCGGGTGACTCAAGTCACGCACCCGCCCCCCCTGGGAGGGACTCACTACTCCTGCAAGAGGAGTGGGGAGAATAGTTTTACTCGTCGCATGTATATTGTTGACCGTCCCTGCAACTCCCGCAGCAAGTTTATATTGAGAGATAAGCTATTGGGCTGTGTTATTACTAAGACGTGTGTGTGTCAGCTCAAGACAGACACTCCGTACGGTTGTATTTATACATAACGGTCACGAGTGATATAACTAACTGTATAATTTGAGAATACACCCCTATAAAGGTAATAAGTGTTTCCTATGCAAACCCTGGGTTGGCATTAAAAACTATAATATCATTTAGCTTTTCTGACGGCTCGAGGATACACGCAACAAGTAATGGATATGTAAGTGAAATATATATATACACTGCTTACAAATTATGGCTTACGGTGGAATGAACACACGGTTACAAAATCACAAATTATTTTTTTTGTTTCTGTTCTCTGCTTTAGTTTACATTACTTTTATCTTTATGCAAAGTGAAGGTGCCAAAACATTCACGTAAATAGTGAACGAAAAGGAGAAAATTATTATAGAAAAATATAATAATGGCTTTAGGCATGTCTCCATTTTCGTTTTTCTGCATGTAACATTACTCACACGACAAGTAGTTTCAAATTTTTTGGTCATTAAAATGTTTTTCTTCCAAAATGCAGCAATTCTCTGCGTTAGGCGCCGTTTAGCAAGCCATTTGCGTAACAGGTCATTTGCGTGAGTTATTGCGTAAAAAATGTCGCTGGTAAAGGCCAGCCTGGAGGCGCCTTATCACCAAAACCAGCAAGACTCGCCTGATGCGTTCCACAGCCTCGCGACAACTGATTCACCTAACAAACGTACGAATGCAACTGTACACCACGTGTGTACATTGTACATGTGCATGACCAAGGGTAAGTAGGTTATCTATAATCTTCCTTTATTTCAATTTTCTCTTGCTTTTTCGTTTAACTTGTGTACAGAACTATCAAATGAGAATTTTGTTTTCCTTATATATATTATTTTGTAAATAAATATTGATAATTACGATGGACATATGTTGCTTTTTCCCTTTTCTCTCTTTTGCGTGTGGAAACAAATGTTGTGCTCTATGTTATAAATTTTTATTAAATATTCCTTAGATTCACAACCGTATACAGCGATTGTCATTTTTTCCTCTTTTCCGGCAGTTCACTGGGCGTGCACGTCCCTGCAATCGTGCATATCAAACAGGATCGTTACACATGACGAATTCCTGCAATGACATGGCGGCCGTGTAAACAGAGACGGGACACAGACATGAGGCAAACCGTACATTGTATTTGTGTGCAAACTGACTACAATGGTGACGGTGTGCAAACCGACACAATGTATACGTGTGCTGTCTCCTCTTGCCCACACAAGATGCTCTTGCCCGTCCTTGCCATCTTGGTCTACTAAAGGTCCTTTAGTAGACTAAGCTCGTCCTCATGCACCATAATTAATTAATCAACCTTTCCTCGCATCACAATTAGATCCACAGACGAGTACAGTACAAAGTGATACACGGTAACAGGCCGTCACACCTTGACTTCTCTATTGCCAACCTCCGCCCGCCATGTGTGTGTGTGCAAAACAAAAATGATTACTTGTCTAGGACAATGTGGGAAGGTGTGACAGATGACATGGACAGGTTATTACGTCTTCGGCCCTTCCCTTCCTCCAGGAGACGGGTGACGGTGACAGTTGGGTTGCAAAACTGTTCTCACCCGCCGCTACTCGCCGCGTCCAATTCAGGGTCGCTCGTCACATTCCATCCCCGGAAATGTAATTGCAGTTATGGCGAACTTTATTGTTGTAACTCTTTGACGAAAAACTAATAGTTTTCGCATGTTTGCCAATTTGTTCCTGTGATTCCCTTGGAATCACGGGAGTCGCGTCACAACACAACACGTATATCAACGCATTCCCTTCTCATATCACTGTCCAGCATTTGACGTCAGTGGCCAAGAGGACGACATAGTAGGTTGGCGATGGCGGCGGCCACATCATTGGGCAGGTGCGCACCCAAAACTATCTGTGTCAGTCAGTCAGTCAGTCAATCAAGGCTCATGCGGCGCGGTATTTCCCTCACTGGACTGTATAATTTATATTCTCTCCCATCCACAGACCACGGTCACTTCAATACAAAATTTATCTGTGAAGGTCGAACTGTATTTCGTGCTTGGCGATGGGGAGCCACGGGGTGTGGTGCTCGCCTCTTTTATTGCTTTGCCGTGCAGCGTTAGTGCCGATGGAGGACGACAGGAATAATTGGTTCCACATTTCTAGCTGTGATGTCCCTGGGAACTACTTGGATGGTAAAAACCAACCGAGACCGCGGGACTATGAGTATGTAGTCCAGTCATTTTGTGACAGAACGCGGAAGAAAATCCAAAATAAACGGTTTCACTTGCATGATGTTAAGATACCCTCCAACAATACCAGAAAAAAATAATACTTTATTATACCAGGGGGAAATGCCTCAAAATTGCATTATTATGCAAATTACATAGCTTTCGCCATTGAGGAAAAACACACTTCTAGCTGTAACTTCCTAATTACTCATGCAAATCAGTTAATTCCAGTTCCTAACCCTATGTTTTGAAGGTCAAGGAACATTATTAGGCCATTATATTTTATCACAGACCACTTCTTAAATGGGAAATATGCAAATTTGGATATGCCATTATGAAAGAAAACCATAAGACGCATTAGCATTTTGATTACTCCTCGGAATATTTTAATTCTGCTAGCATCTTACTCCATGTAAAGGATTTGAGTGTGACAGAGGCATGTCACACACGTATGACAAACATACAAAGTTAGATTAATCCTGCCATGAAAATCTACACATGTTTTGCAGTCCTCTTATGATTCATCATCCTGATCCAAGTCTGGTGTTCGGGTATTCGTGCAGCTTTCACCTTTGCACTGTACGCATGATATTGTGCACTCCAGTCCGTGTGCTTGACAAGTGTATTTTCTGGTACTACATCCAGCCTTGCAGTTGCAATACACAATATCCAGGAGTTCTTTAGAGGCTGGGTCTATCGTAATTGGAAGTAGATCACTTGTGTTTTTCCGTCCATAGTAAACTGGATCCTGAGCTCCATAATTTTCCTTCCATTCTTGGATCTGAAAGTAGCCTAAAAAATTGTGATACTGTGATGAAGCTGATGTCGGTGGCAAACTCTAAGGCTGAACATACTTCGAGCTTTTGGCAACCTTTTCGCAAAATCGCCTGTATCGTAAACTGTCGTCTTTCATCCTCAGAGCCATTGTATAAGGCAACAATGCCTTCTCTCCAAATTGCCGTATGTCCTCTTTGGATAGATCTTGCTTGCCAAATTCATCTGTGAGTTCCGCAAAGTACGAAGTTGTGATAGCCATTTTCAGTGCTGCACCTTTTCCGATGCCAAATGGCTGAGATGTGGTGTCGCATCCAAGTATTGCATATATGAATGTGAGCCTTGAACATATATCGAGACCTAACAGTGATTTAGTACTTTTAATGTCCTAAGCACGTTGTTTGGTTAAGGTGTTCTTTGGCCCTGGGATGAAGTACAATTCATGTGCTGACATATGTGAAGAAAACAAAGGAGCACAAGAAGGTCGATGTCATCACCTACTGCCACAGTATCATAAGAACATAAGAAGAAGAACATAAGAAAATAAGGAAGCTACAAGAGGCCGCGAGACCTACACGAGGTAGTTCCAGTTACTTAACTCTACCTATATCCACCTCTCTTCCCCATATATGAATTTATCTAGACTCCTTTTAATTAAAGACCCCAATAGACTCCGCATTGACCACCTGACGACTTAGTCCATTCCAATCATTCACCACCCTATTTGTGAACCAGTTTCTCCCAATTTCCTTTTTAAATCTACGCTTTTCCAGCTTGAATCCGTTCCTTCTTGTTCTAACCTGCTTACTAGCCGTAATAACTTTTCCTACATCGCCTATATTGTATCCCTTTATCCACTTAAAAACTTCTATCAGATCGCCCCTTACACTACGCCTCTCGAGTGAGTGTAAATTTAATAGTTTCAATCTCTCCCCATAACTAAATTTACGCATCCCATGAATACTTTTGGTCATCCTTCTCTGCACTGATTCTATCAATGCAATATCCATCCTGTAATACGGAGACCAAAACTGAACCGCATAGTCTAGGTGAGGTCTGACTAGAGCCAAATAAAGCTTTAGAATAACCTCAGCACTTCTACTTTTAACACTCCTGGTAATAAATCCTAACACGCTGTTGGCTCGATTTCTAGCCTCAATACATTGATTCCTACGACAGAGGTCTGAGCTTACCCGCACTCCCATATCTTTGTCACCCTCTGCTCTTTTCAGCGATACATTGCGTATGGTGTACCTATTACCAGGATTTTTCCTACCAACATTCATTACGCTACACTTCTCAATATTAAATTCCATCTGCCATCTATCTGCCCACTCATTTAATTTATATAAGTCTCCCTGCAAAATATTTACATTAGACTGTGATCTAATAATCCTACCTACCTTAGTATCATCCGCAAACTTGCTGATATCACTCTAATCCCACTATCCAAGTCGTTGATGTAAATCAAAAATAGTAATGGACCCAAAACAGACCCTTGTGGAGCCCCACTCGTTACCTGCCCCCATTCAGATTTAGAACCATTAATTGTAACCCTTTGTTGCCCATTACTTAGCCAAGATCTAATCCAACGAAGAACCTTCCCATCTATTCCATGAACCTTTGCCTGATTTAAGAGTCTATCGTGTAGCACCTTGTCGAATGCCTGACTAAAGTCCAGGTATACTATATCATAATCTTCATCATTATCTGCTGTTTCATAAACTTTCCTATAAAAACTCAATAAATTAGTGAGACATGATCTACCTTTGGTGAACCCATGTTGTGAATCATTTACCAAGCTATGCTTTTCAAGATGCTCTCTAATGTGTTTTGCAATAACATATTCCAATAATTTACCTACCACTGACGTCAGGCTAACGGGTCGATAATTTTATATTAATCCTCTATCTCCCTTCTTCAATATGGGAACTACATCTCCCTTCCTCTACATTAACGGCACTTCCCCTATAGCAATCGATTTCCTAAAAATATGCACTAACGACTCACTAACAGTAACAACCTCTTTGCATTATTTTAACACTCTCACTCTAGGATAAACTTCATCTGGCCCTGGTGATAGTCTATGGGCTGAACCATGAAAAAAAAAATCGTGATCATCTCTCCAAAATTAGGTTTCTGTGTTTTATTTTATATATACATATATAACAAATAATTTTAGTTTGGGTAACCTTCTGAGAAAGTGTCCAAAGTACACTTTTTTCACTTTTAAGGGTGAGCGGGGTACCCGAAATCGACCGCCTGGAGCTAAAAATGAAACAAAATTGCATAACGTTACACATGAGTGAAATAATTACTTGAAACTTGGTATGGACATTCCAGAGAGCAGGACACAAGCTATGGTGAAAGTTTCAGTTGATTTTGATATAATTAGAATATTTTATCAGAGAATGCGTGTGCAAAAACTCAGTCAAAAACAGTAAAAATGTTTATTTCGTTAGAGTTCTACATATAAATTGAACATTTTAAAACGTATTAAAACAACATATACAATACACTAATAATATATGTTCCCCAATCAGGGTAATAAACAAACGCATGCATAATAAAGACAAACAGTGTTACCAACAACACACGCCTTAAAATGATGCTCACACCTAACAAGTGGTTACACTATAATGTACATGTGCATAACTTTAAGAAGGCCCTCTGTTTTATCTTTTCAGATACAACTTTAATGATATTGATATATTAGAGATGGCTTCTGCTAAATGGAACAAGTGCATTTGTCATGGCTACAGTGAAAATCCTGGCAACGAGGTCAAGTTTACAGATATATCTTGGACAAAACTATGTGAAGCCGCCAAACGTCGCCGTGACCATGTTTATGACACATTACGACCATATATTGATGGAACTTTGCAAGTTCCACTTGCACTTACCGACATTGTGAGACATGTGAACTGTTACAAGGTGTACACATTACCCAAAAGCATCTTGCTGATGGAACGAAAGCGGACACTTGACGACGATTCAGGACCAGAAAGGCAACCTTCACCTGAAAAACGACTAACTCGTTCCAAAATCGAGCCAATTAACAAGGAAACATGCATCTTCGTGCCTGGATGGAGTCGTCACAAACAAATCCTCTGTAGTGGTGATGAAGCCCTGCTCCCGCAAAACATAGGTGACATGCCGGTGATCAATGAATCTTCTGGGGATCTCGCGACTGTGTATACAGTGTTGACGAATGCCATAGACACAGTGGACATTCTCGAGTACGAGTCTGGTTCCCCTGAAACCCAGAGGCCCTCCGTTGTTATCACCGTCGATCAAGCCATCTATGCGAAGGCTGTAGAAGTATGCAATAATCCTCGCATTAAAGACAGCCTCGAAAGCATCGTACTACGTATGGGAGGATTCCATGTAAGCACGACGTTCATTGCCGTCATTGGACGTCGTTACGCAAGTGCTGGTCTGCGAGATATACTGCTCGAGGCTGATATTCTGGCAGTCGGCAGCGTTGACCAGGTTCTAAACGGACGACACTATAACAGGGCCATCTATTCACTGAAGCTGATGTATGAAGCCATGTGGCGCTTACGTTGGGCCGCATTCTTGGAGTGGAAGGCAGAAGAACAAGGGAGTGACAGCCCTGACTTCGGTGACCTGTACGAGCTGGTTTCAGATCATCGCCGGAATGAAACACCAGAAAACATGCACAATCTGGTGTCGTCAGAAAGCTTCCTGGAGCTCCAACGGGACTTCGCAAGATTCCAATCGCATTGCGGCCCAAACGAAACATTCTGGTCAGACTTCATAGATATGGTGCAGCTGCTTCTTTGCTTCATTCGCTCGAGTCGAACAACAAATTGGCCAATACACATCAATTGTTTACAGGAGATGTTGCCGTGGATGGCCGCGTATGATAGCACAAACTACAGCCGGTACGTCCCAGTGTACATACTAGACATGGTGCACCTACCAGAAACACACCCAGATATACACAACCGTCTCATGGCAGGTGAGTTTGCGGTACAACTCACAAATGATCGCACGTTCACTAGCATCCCTCATGACCAGACAATAGAAGTAACCATTAACAAGGATACTAAGACGAGTGGAGGCCTGATAGGAAAGACGCTTCGCCATGCCAGTGTGAACAAGTGGATTTGGACTGCTGCCGACAAGGCTACGTATTACCAGTGCAGCAAAGACTTGTGCTGTATGGGTGAGGGAGGTTCCACTACTCATAAGGATGGCGGAGCCACACGTGTCGCCCGCGACGAAGAGGCGGTTCAACGAATAGTTCAGACCGTCACCAACTTGGTAGATCCCTTCAAGGAGCATGAAATGATAACCCACATCAGCTCGGGAAAGCATGCTTCACTGTCAATAGAGAAGGACCTCCTTTCTGCAGGTCAAGTAGGGTTGAAAGCAGTGCATTCCTTTGCCACAGAGCGGCTGAGTCCTGACGGCGAGACGTCGTTCCACGATCCTTTGCCGAAACATTCACTCCAGACGTTTGCATCATTTACTGCAAAGACACGGAGCACTGGTCATGCAGACACGGAACAGGAAACAACTGCTGTGTTTGCGCATCTTTTTGATGCTGGGCAGGATGCACAAGTGGCTCGCGATGTGCTGCTATCATATGAATTGACAAGCGTTCCTCGGTCGCTCGCAGATGCTGATGGGGCAAAGCATGCCAACAAGAAGGCAGATCTTCTGCATATCCTATCCAATTTGGCGTCAGACACAATCCCACCACCACAAAGCACCCACGTCATCGATGCAATGGCTGTGCTACAATCAATCAGCAAACCTGCAGCCACGTATGCAGAACTGGCTGTCCAAGTGTTCCTCTTGATGATTAAAGGCACAGGAAACCGAGCTCTGGTCCACTGGGTTGTAGATACCTACCCCGACGTGTCTATCAAGCAAGCGGAGCAAAGACATCGAGAAAACGTTCTTGGTGGTGCGTTGCAGTACACAATACGGTCCGGTAGTCAGCGAGTGCCAACTCAGTTCAAAAGGGCTCTACGCAGTGGACCGTACAAAGAAGAACTCTTAAGATTCTTCCTCAAAGAATGGTCCAATGACGAGTATATCCAACACATTGGCGACTGCATCGTATATGTCACGGCAGGTGTCGAGTGTTTCCAGTTGAAGATTGGTAATGGATCTATGCAGTGCGTTCCTCAAGTTGATCTAGCTTGTAGTCATGAGGAAGCGGATACGCGACTTCTCTTCCATGCAAAGCACGCATCCGTTGAAAGTGATGAGCCGATAGTAATTCGTTCACCCGACACAGATGTCCTGGTACTGGCGGTCTTCATTTGTGGGGAATATCCAGAGTACTTCCCTCTAGTATTCCGTGTCCAACATCAAAAGGCATGGCGATATATCAGTGTGCCATCTATCTCCGAAAAATTAGATGCCCAAGTGTGTAAAGCTTTGCCGGGTATGCACGCGTTTGGGGGCTCTGACTCGACGAGCCATTTTGCTGGGCGCGGAAAGAAGACAACGATGTCAAAAGAGTGCTTCTTGAAAACCCAAACTTTCTTGATGCAATTAGCTCACTAGGAACAGAATTCGTCCCAACTCAGAACACATTACAGCAAGCTGAGAGCGCTATATTATAATGTACAGCGGTGCTCAGTACACCAACACCAATGATGTCCGCAACTCCAAATGGAATCGCTCAACCAAGGATATCACCAAACTTCCGCCATGCCATGATTCCGCTGTCCTTCACATACGTCGGACCAACTACCAAGCTGCAGTCTGGCGACGATGTTTGCTTGCTGACATGAACGCCCCATCACCTCATGGTCACGGCTGGACGGTTTCGGAGACAGAGATCTCAATCGTTTGGATGACCCAACCTCGCGCACCTGAGTCAATCCTGAACAGCATGAAGTGTCGCTGCAAATCGTCACTACCATGCAGCACCAAAAGGTGTGGCTGCCGACACCGCGGAGTTGCATGTACAGACTTGTGTATGTGCGAGAACTGTTGTAACAGGGACACACCTGGCATGGATGGATATATTCTTGAGGATTCGGATGAGTCTGACGTGGAATAGTACAATTGCTGTACATCTAGCGGACATTTATGACATTACAACATGTTTGTGTTCTTGCTTCTGACACAGTTAATGTAGTTATGCTATTACACATCATTTTTCCAATGATTATATTCATATAGCTACTGTATTGCTTATTTTGATTGCTTAAGCCGACTATTAGTACGCTGAATTTGTCATTTCTGTTGAGATAATAATGCACCATTGTCTTCGGGTAATCATAGTATGGGACTAACAGTCCATTTATTTTTCATGTACATATACCAAACATGTTCAATTGTAAGCACGTAGACCTACGTTTATCTCATGATACGTATATAAGGACGGATGTGATTTCTGCATTATATTGCATATTTAGTAACATTTAGTATATTTAATAATGTCATGAGTATAATGCATTATGTACCAGTAGTATCACAATACTTGTGTATTGTGTTTTAGTGTGCCTAATACTTTACTTGACTATTTGTAATGGTATTAATTTTCAATTTACACGTAAATACAGTAGTATTGAACATGTTGAAATAAACTTCATATTTTCGTTCATTTTGACCGAGTTTTGGTACACGTATTCTGTGATAATATCCCCTAGCTATATCACAATCAATTGAAATTGACAACATACCCTGTGCTTGCTCGCTAGAATATCCATACCAAATTTCAAGTAATTATCTCAATCCTGTGACAAGTTATGCATTTTTTTTAAATTTCTATCTCCGGGCGGTCGATTTCGGTTATCCCGCTCACCCTTAAAAGTGAAAAAAGTGTACTTTGGACACTTTCTCAGAAGGTTACCCAAGCTAAAATGTTTCATATATATATATATATATATATATATATATATATATATATATATATATATATATATATATATATATAATATATATATATATATATATATATATATATATATATATATATATATATATCTAATATATAATACAAATATAATTTTAGAATATACAAATCTGTTTTTTAATCTACAAAATAACCTACAACTAATTTGGAGAGATGATACGAATCTGTTTTTTGGTCTACCAGGAAATTAACCTTTCGACTACCTCTACCAAGATACTATACTCGTAAGGTTCCTTGCTCTACCCATGTGAACCAGTTCCGCTCTCCTCTGAGACTGCGTAGGTTTTGACAGCACAATTCACAGCTCATATTGCGTATAGCGTGCATCACTAAATTTTTGTCTGCTATTTCGTCCCAAAATCGCACCCCATCCTCCTCCTCCTTAAACCCATCTAAGATAAGTTTATCAGGTTGTACTCTATGAAAAAAATGGCGGATGAAAGATCTTATAATAATCACATCAATTCGTTAAAAAGAAAAAGCCCGTGTTTAAAGAGATATGTCTTTGATTTAATCTTTTAATGGTTCTAGGTAACATTGCAAGGAATGTAAGTCCCTCATCTAGCTGATAAGGCACTAAACTGGAGGGCTGGACCAAAGCCTTCTCTATGTAAAAGCCTGAGTCTGGGAGCGCGGGATGGACGTGACGTCACGAGCTGAGTCTGCTCCGCGAGTCAGTAGGAGCCGAGCTTTCAGCATGTGAGGATGTACGGGCGGTATAAGATATACTGTTATCTTTGGAAATGTTTGTTCTATAATATTATCAAATAAAAAACCGTAAAACACACTAAAGAAATGCCATTATGAGACTCTCAAGAAATATGCATGAACTTAAACTCTTCGCCATTTAATATTTTACTCGCAAACATTTTACATGGTGAATACCAATAGAAGCGGAATTTAATTAGTTTTCCATTGTTATATTTTGTTTTCTGATAAATGAATTAGAACCATACATACATTAGCGTTAACTAAATAAATAACATCATCAAACGGGAAAAATTACCCGATTTCATGACCTTTTTTTGTTAGTTAACGCTAATTTATGTATGGTTCTAATTCATTTATCAAAAAACGAAATATAGCAATGGAAAGCTAATTAAATTCCGCTTCTATTGATATTCTCCATGTAAAATGTTTTTGAGCAAAATATTAAATGGCGAAGAGTTAAAGTTCATACATATTTCTTGTGAGTCTCATAATGGCCTTTCTTTAGTCTGTTTTACGGTTTTTTATTTGATAATATTATAGAACAAACATTTCCGAAGATAACAATATATCTTTTATACTGATAAACATATATTAGGTACGAAATTACCCGATTTCATGATGTTATGTATTTAGTTAACGCTAATTTATGCATGCTGCTAATTCATTTATCAGAAAACAAATATAGCAATGGAAAGCGAATTAAATTCCGCTTCTATTGATATCTCCCATGTAAAATGTTTTCGAGAAAAATATAAATGGCGAAGAGTTTAAGTTCATGCATATTTCTTGAGTCTCATAATGGCATTTCTTTAATGTGTTTTACGGGTTTTTATTTGATAATATTATAGAACAACATTTCCGAAGATAACAAATATCTTTTATACTGATAAACATATAATTAGGTAGGTAAACTTGTCATCTCGGTGGCCTCGTACAGACGCCGTCCGTGACGTCATCAATCTCAGGCGCAGGCCTTTATAGATTGAGACGGCCTTGGCTGGACCCCCTTACGCTCCCAATGATTGTAGTCTGCTGTTAACCCCGGAAGGTTGGCCGAAGAAAGGGTTTCGTCAACTGGTGATGAGGTGGCAGTCGGGATCTCTTGGTTCTGAAAATGGGAGCGGGAAGCATTTGGATGGTGGGGGCTTTGCTTGCCCACGGGAGGCACTGGGGAGATTGGAGTCTGGGGAGTCTGGGGGGAGCACCATGGTCTCGTTTGGAGCCGTGACAATGAAGTTGGTGAACTGCCGGAGAAGCTGACGAGGCGGATCGCGTTTTCCGTCTGTGGGCGGTTGGCGAATCACCATCCTGTCTGTGGTTGGCTGCAAATAGCGGTGTCGTACATTAAGAGGCGCGCCAATGCCGGCTTCGTGGGACGACGAAATTACTGACCCCAATTTGCACTCCATGCTCACAGAGATCCTGGAACGTGTAAAGAGATCAGATCAGGCCCAAGGACGATGATATGTGGCAGGAGATGAAGCAACATTGTGGGTAAATGCGAGTTCTCTTACGTTGGGAGCAGTGGTAGAAGTGAATGGCGAAGTTATTGAAGACGCGTGTTGGTTACGCCGGGACGAGTGCTCGTACATCAACCTTGCAGAGCTGGATGCTGTGGTTAAAGGCCTAAATCTCGCCATCACCTGGAAGATCAAAGTACTGACTCTCATAACTGATTTACGAACGGTGTACCATTGGATCGAGGATGCTCTTTCAGGAAGGTCACGTTTCAAGACTAAACCCCCGAGTGAAATGCTAATCCGACGACGTCTAGAGACTTTTAAAATAATAATCGACGAGAACGGCCTGTGCATCGAGGTCAAATTTGCGTGTTCTACCAACAACAGAGCTGATGAGTTGACACGAGTGCAAAAGAAGTGGATGTCTCTGACTAATGATTACGAATTTTGTGCAGCTGTCGATGCTGTTTCTGATCAGGACATTGCTAGCATCCATGAAACAAGTGGACATCCAGGAGTCAGAAACATACTGTACTTCTGCAGATAGCTCCACCTTATTGTTCAGTGGCAACATGTGCGCATCTGTTGTACGCAGATGCATAAATATCCGGAATGCTAGTCCATTGATCCGGCGCCAACGAAGTTGCAGAAAGGAGAATTGGGAGTCAACGAAATCTGGGGCAGAGTCAGCATGGACATCTGTCACGTTCGAAACCAATACTACCTGACATTGATCGACTGCGGTCCGACACGTTATGCCATATGGAAAAGACTTCGACATCAGGATGCAATAAGTGTTACCGAGCAGTTGGAGTCTTGTGTTTTTTTTTACGTAGAGCACCCAGAGAGCTCCTGACTGACAACGCGGCCAGCTTCCGTAGCTCAACATTCAGTGAGTTCGCTAGCCGCTGGGGAATGGCGGTCAGGTATCGGTGTGCCAACGTTCCTTCCGGTAACGGTATATCTGAGAGGAATCATCGAACAGTAAAAGCTATAATGGCACGGAAAGGCTGCTCTGTAGCAGAAACAGTATACCGCTACAATACCATGCCACGAGGGAACAACGGCGCATCTGCCCTACCACTCACTCTTCCGCTATGAGGTTCGGCTACTCGGCATTCACGGAGTGTCCCAGCAAAATTAGCAGGCTGACGAACAACATCGTTTCAGCGTAGGTGATCGTGTGTGGCTCCGCCAAGCTCACCAGGCGGTGTGACTCTCAAAGCTCCGAGGGTACGGTAACTCGGGTTGTGTCGGCCCAGAACGTGGAGGTTGACGGTATGCCTCGTCATGTGCGGGATCTAAGGCTGCGTAAGGCGATCGTAAGGTTACGTCACTGCTGCTCAGACCCTCACGATCCTTCAGTGGAAGAAAGGCTGGATACAGGAGCTCAAGATGACCTGCCGATCAATGTAATAGTTCCGTTGAATGATGCTACGGCAAGTGAGGAAGAGGAAGAAGAAGAAGAAGAAGTGGAAGAAATAGACAGTCCAGGAAGACCACTGCCGCGACGAAGTTCAAGGGAGCCCATCCCGTGCGACCTTTCCAATACAATAATCTGTTGTAGGATCAGGGGGGAGTGTAATGTGAAAGTTGTTTATATTTCTTTGTTTTATGCTTTGTAAGTCTATTTGTATAAACTGTGTTGATGCATGTGTTTGTTGGTACTTATGGTGTTGGTAGTTGATGCGAATCTTCGAGGTGTTTAACGAGTGAGTGACCTTTGAGTGTATGTTCTTCTTGTGTGTCGGGACTCGTTTCGATACTATGTATTATATTCGAATATGTTTGAATCTCAAAGCTGATCTGAAGAGCGGGTTTCTTGTACATGAGTTAGTGGGAATAAAGCCAGCATAAGGAGTTGTCGGCCTTCCCCTTCTGCCTGCCTGCCTGTTACAGTTTGAAGCGCTATGGAGTGGATGCAAGGCTGTCTGGAGCGGGGCAAAGTGGATGTGACCTTACTGTCTGGAGGTGGATAGGGTGGATGCGCCAAACTGGCAGCCTCTCTGTACCTACTCGCTGCATGGTTTTCATGGAGTAACAACGAGTATTCTCATATTTATCTCGTCGTAGTTTGGAGCGGTAAAGAGGTGGACGCGAACCCCAGACTACCTCTGCTACCCACTCATAGCTTGACGGGAAATATTACTCCGTTACTGATGAACGAAGTAATGAACACTTAACCCGCATCCAGAACATTCTGGAATGCCATATTATGCGTTGATTTCCTTGCACAACAACAATTAAGAGAGAAACGCGGCGTCCCTTTGGTGTCTAACAGGGGCGGTGTTGTGGAGCAGCAATAAAGGGCTGGGGAAACGAGGTGCTGCACAAGGCTACGCCAATATTAAGGAGGCGTTAGAAAAACGAGGCACTCTTGTGATACGACCTAAACATGGAAATACAAAGATTTATATTTGGTGAAGGGATGAAGTGCGGGGAGAGGGAAGAGAAAGAATGGAGAAAGAGATGCAGGGAAGGGAAAGGAAACGAAAGAATATGAGAAGGAAATATCGTTTTATGAAGTAAATAGGGAGAGGGAATGGAGCTGAAAATAAGAGAATAAGAGACGTTAAGGTAAAAAATAAAATGTAGGGAAATGGAAAGGTTAACAGCAATCAAAAGACAAAGAAAGGAAGATAAAAAGAGGCAATGAAGAAAAAAAAGGTGAGAAAATAATGAAAATAGTAAATGGGGAGAGGAACGAAAAGGAATTGAAGGGAAAGGAATGAGGAAAGAGGATATAAGAAGTAGAATAAGAAAGGACAGCGAAGGAGTGATTGATAAGGAAAAAAATACATATGAATACATAGAGTCTATACCAGTACACCCTTTGGTCTATTGCGAGGGTATCTGCTGAACTAACTCATTTACTACCAAACTACACGTAATACTGTATAACAGGATATCACAGAACAAGAGGAAGGATAAAGATATAAAGAGGTAGACAGAACCGAAAAGTCAGTAGCGGCATCGGGCAGCCTCTAACACAGCTCAACAGACGAACTCATATTTTTACCTTTACGTTGAAGCACCAAGCACCTTCATTTGTGCCCGGTGGCTGGGTTTGTATGTTGGGCATCGGCGAGCCTCTGTCACGACCCAGAACGGCTGAAGGGACGTGGACAGCCATGCAGGAATCACAACAATGTTTACGGACAACATGACCAAGACATCAGGAGGGACGATGGAAACAGGTGGTCGAATCGCTCATTGCAGGTTGATTCAGTTCGCTCCTTTTTTTTATTATTTTTGTTCCCACGGCTTACTCTGGTCATTTGAGCTTATTCTAACCGTTCATTTTTTCAGATTTGCGATACTCTTGTTCTTACGAATATTTTTCTCTCTGTCTTGTCTCTTGTCTTTCTCTTCGTTCTCAATCCAAGTTGTTAGCATTTTTTTAATAACAAGTGATTGTGATTGTGGGCCCTTCGTACCCATGTATTGATGTTTGTAGTAGTAGTATATATTAGACAGTAATGTGAGTGCAAACTCCAATCGTGTTGTTGCTGTCGTTGGTCACTGGTCAAAGTGCCTCGGGGTAGACCACCTACCACCACCGTAGCCTGCCTCACCCCAGCCCCACGCCTGTCTCACCCCAGCCCCACACCTGCCTCATCCCAGCCCCACGCCTGTCTCACCCCAGGTCCACGCCTGCCTCACCCCAGCCCCACGCCTGTCTCACCCCAGCCCCACACCTGTCTCACCCCAGCCCCACACCTGCTTTATCCCAGCCCCACACCTGTCTCACCCCAGCCCCACACCTGCCTTATCCCAGCCCCACGCCTGTCTCACCCCAGCCCCACGCCTGCCTCACCCCAGCCCCAATCCTGCCTCACCCCAGGCCCACTCCTGTCCTGCAAGCACACACACACACACACACACACACACACACACACACACACACACACACGCACGCATTCACGCACGCACACACACATGCACACACACACACACACACACACACACACACACATACATACATGCAGACACCACACACACACACACACACACACACACACACACACACACACAAAAAGTAAGTGTACGAGATGTTGCCGTAGAGTTTATTCCTGTAATCTAATCTCTGATAAGTGTTTTTAGCCCAAAACTCCCCTTCAAAATTATTCAATCGACATGTGACCTTGCCGCTTACCACCTACGATTTATTTGCGATTTTTTTAGCCAATTCTCAGTAAAATTGAATTTACAGTTTCGGCTACCCAAAACAGAAACAGAAAGACAGACAGACAGACACACGGCTACTCCTATAGTATATTATATATTAGATGTTATTCTTTAGATTTGTTTCCCCTCTCCTCTTTCTCTCCAACTCGCGTCCTCTTATCCTAACTAACTTGCATACTTTATTTTTTATTTCGAGGTGACAAGGGGCTAGAATTTCATTTAAATTATTTTTTGGGGGGAAGGGTTCTCTTGGTAGGTGAAGTGGCTCATCTATTTTTTTTTCCTTGTTGGGTGAGAAAACAATATTTGCTTGAATTTGAGATGTGATTACTGGTCTTTATTGTTGTTCTTTTTTTCATTATCCTCTCTCTCTCTCTCTCTCTCCTCCTCTCTCTCTCTCCTCTCTCTCTCTCTCTCCTCTCTCTCTCTTCTCTCTCTCTCTCTCTCTCTCTCTCTCTCTCTCTCTCTCTCTCTCTCTCTCTCTCTCTCTCTCTCTCTCTCTCTCACACACACACACACACACACAAATCCACATCAAGCCCCAATAATTCTTACATCGTCACCTAAACCATCATTCCCTTCCCTTCACAGCCTCCCATCAGTCCCCTTCACAGCCTCCCATCAGTCCCCTTCCTATTTTCCTCTCATCAAGTTCCAATAACCCCGACACCGTCACCTAATCCACTCATTATCATCCCCTCACAGCCTCCCATCAGCCCCCTTCCTGTTTTCCTCTCGTCATCGCCATGTCATCCTAGCAGGTCACTCATCACAGGTGTCACTATAAAAATCCTGCCTGCGCCACCATGGGCGAGGGCCAACCATCACAGCCCTCAAGTGAGCCTCCTGGGCCTACCAGCCGAGCCCTGGAGATCACTGCCTACAGGCGCTATGGGCATAAATGTAAACAAAACAAAAAAATAATAAAAAGAAGTAGAAAAAAAAAGGGTCAGCCTCGACTCCATACACCCCACCGAGCTGCCATCGATCTGACGCTAACACTTTCACCACCACCACCACCAGCAGGAGGAAGAGGATCTGTTTCCCTCCTCACTTTATTCTCCACGCTTAATCTTCCCTCTTTTCAAGGAAAAGGGTTTCGCTTCCCTCCCATCCCAGTCAAGTCAACAATGTTCATTCTGTTCGTGTTTTTATATATTATTTTGTTCAGTCGTGGAAACTTAACTCATTTTTCTTTGGTTGAAATGTAATAACTTAGGGTATTGCATCTTTGTTACCCTTTTCTAATCTTGTTATTTTCAGGTAACTGGGGTCAACCCATTTAACATACAGGTCAATGACGTGTAGGGGTGATTGCCAATGTGAGTGCCTATCTTGAAAGGCAGGTGTCAAGGTGGTAGTAATTGCAAGTGGTCGAGCGGGTTTAAGTAAGGCTTGCTTATTTAAGTAACGTATAAGTATTGTAAGTAAGGGCCAAGGAATCGAGTAAGTCAATATACTATGTTATAAATACATATTGTATTATATATATGTACACTATAAGGTTATGTTTACAATACAAAGTCACGGGTTCTTTACAAACGGCCAAGGAAGCTTAAGTCTTAATAGACAGGCCAGAACAATTTATATCGTGACAAGTACTCACTCACTCACAGGTGAGTGAGTACACACTCAGACTCACATGGAGTCTTAGCTTAGGAGCGCCTGGTATCGCGTTTCCTCCTCTTCTGCCTTTCCGGCCCCTCGGCGGCGTGTTATAAAGGAAAGGTTTCTTTCTTGAATAGTTGTTTATACAGAAACTGCTGAGTGCGTGGAATGAGAAGGTCCGCTCGCTGTTCACACGGCGATGACTCAAACACACCCAACGTTAGTTGTGTCTGTACATGTGTGCAAAGCTTATCAACTAAGATAAGTGGCCATGAACCACAGGCACACACACAATACTGACTGTGAATTATCAAAAATGCAAGCAGCAGCGGAACAACACCATTATGTCTATGTCAACATTAACGAGGATGTAGTGTCTGTCCAAGCAACACAATAACAGATGTGTTGCTGAAAGAGGCAGACACACGTACATACACCTCCAAAATGATCACATGCTGATAACATATATGTTTCATCATACACATTCATATAATATATCCAGTGCCATAACATCTTGTCGTTTAGTATTTATGCTCTTGATGACTCAAGAAACAATGTAGTTCTGTTGGCAGCATCGTCATCATCAATCAGGAGGTGAAGGTAAAGTTGTTGATGCGAGAGAGAAAGGTAAATAATAACAATGTGGAAGCCAATAACAACACGTGTCAAGGTAAAAACAAAAAAAGGCCGCGACATAGTACATAAGTCTTCCTAAAAACCCTAAATACCAGGCAAAAAACATTGAAGGACGGGAAGGTGTCAGGGTGGGTGAGGGGAGGCCAAGGTAATGGAGGTCTTACTTTACGTGAGGAAGGATAAAAATGAGAAGGAAAAAACAGTCAAGACGTGTAATTTTTCAGTAACTAGTCGGTGAACTTTGCATCACCTTTAATTTTTATGGTGATGGCAGCGGAGGAATGTGGCCAAGCGATGCATCACAACAGTTATTCGTTAAAAGAATGTCTTGACTGACATCTCTCGGGGAATTATTAGAGGAAACCATGTGTTGATGTCAGGCGGTGAAGTGAAAGTGTTGATGTCAAGCGGTGAAGTGAACGCGTTGATGTCAGGTGGTGAAGTGAGCGTGTTGATGTCAGGCGGTGAAGTGAACGTACTGATCTCAGGCGGTGAAGTGAGCGTGTTAATGTCAAGCGGTGATGTGCACGTGTTGATGTCATAAATGGAAGTGAACGTGTTGATGTCATAAATGGAAGTGAACGTGTTGATGTCAGGCGGTGAAGTAAACGTGTTCATGTCAGACGGTGAAGTGAACGTGTTGGTGTCAGGCGGTGAAGTGAACGTGTTGATGTCAGCCGGTGGGGTGAACGTGTTGATGTCAGCCGGTAGGGTGAACGTGTTGATGCCAGGTGGTGTAGTGAACGTGTTGATGTCAGCCAATGAAGTGAACGTGTTGATGTCCGGCGGTGAGGTAAAGGTGTTGATTTCAGGCGGTGAAGTGAATATGTTGATGTCCGGCGGTGAAGTCAAAATGTTAATATCCGGCGGTGAAGTGAAAGTGTTGATCTGAGCCGGTGGAGTGAACATGTTGATGTCAGGCGTTGGGGTGAGCATTATAAGAACAAATTTGGTGCAATGGATGTTATGATATAAGAGTTACGTGTTGAAAAAAAATATATAAGAAAAACTCTTCCAATCAATAACACAACTTATTAAGAAAAAATAACGTCCTTTTTCGGTCATTTATTATGGTCAGAAGCCGTAGAAATCACGTCATGCGTCAATCATAATTTAATTACGCTATTTTAGGAAAGTTATGCGTCATAAATTTGTTTCTGACAAGTGGTAAAAGCTGTCACGCACCAAATAAGCGTCAGTCATGCACTAATTAGTCAGGTTCGCCGTGTACCTGAAATGTGATCCCGTGGGAATTGCGTGCCAAAAGCGATTTTATTGTTTAAATGGCATCTATAGGGTTTTAGTAGACAGAAAAACTTGGGTGGCAATTTTACTTTTGGGAATTTGGGTTTTTGTGGGGGCTTGAAAGGGGGTACCGTCATTTCGCAGCTTATCGCCCGAAATGAAAGCGCTAATATTGATATAACTATTTTTATCTCTCTGATACTGAACTCGATATAGAATCGACAACATGATGATTTGGTACAGTGAAGGACGAATCATCTTCGACCGCTATATAACGGGATCTATGAAAGAAAAAACACGTTCCAAGCGAGCAGGCTCAGCACAACCAGTGAAGTTCATAATACAAGACGCGATGAACATACGCAATGTTCCTATAAAGCTTCTGCTATCTCATGTAGACACCAAGTTTTCAAGTTTTCACAAGCTCACAGAATTTCTTGGGAAACGATTGCTGAAGCATTTCTCTGGGAGTAACAAAGGGCTTGTTGTTGTGTATGGGTCATCAGCATACACCAATGCAAACAACATCATCAGTCAGAATATGTCCACTCACAATCACGAGGAAGCTGACACACAGATCCCGCTTCATGTCATCGAGGCAGCAAGACAAGGAACGTCAACGCGAGACATTTATGTGTGGTCCTCAGACGATGTGTTCTTGTTGTTGATAGATCTTGTTGCCAACCACACCATCCCAGGACAATTGAAGATGTTAACTGGCAGAGCGAAGTTCTTCCGGACAATTGACATCAAAGAGAGCTGCACTGCGATTGGAACGGAGAAGTCAAAGGCTTTGATAGGACTGCACAACTTCACTGGCGCGGATTGGGGTGGAAAGTTCTTCAGTATATCGAAGAAAGCGTGGATAACCAAGTTCCTGCAACTACCTTCGAGCAGCAAGATTATCAAGACTTTCCAGATCTTTGGATGTTCAGACAGTCTTCCTGAAGCTGATGTTGTCAATGTCGAGACGTTCGTCTGCAGTGTATACTCCAGCAAAAGTTTGTGCGTCACATTGCCAGATCTTCGATGGGAGCTGTTCAAGGTCAAGAACTTAGAGGCTGAAAAGCTTCCACCGACGCGAAGCACTCTGAAACCTCACATACAACGTGCCAACCTGATGTCCAAAAGAGACAAAACCTACCAAGAACCAAGGCCAAAGAACCTGCTCCCAGAGGGCAATGGATGGAAACTAAATGACGACAAAAACCTTATACCAGTACAATGTCTCGAAAAGCCAGCACCACGTGCAGTACTTGAACTAGTTAGGTGTGGATGCAAAGGTGCGTGCAAAGAGAATTTACATTAATTTAGTCTATTGTTAGTATGCATCTAGATGTTGAGTGGAGTAATTACTGGTGGTAAAAGGTGGTATGAATGTGTGATGAATACAGAAAAGGTTATTTTTATTTACTTTATTTGTATCAGTGCTATGAAGTCATGTCATGAATATTACATGTTTTATCATACGTTTGTCGTTTTTTTCTTATATATATAAACATACACAATCATATCGTGTAAATATCATAGTATATGCCTAAATAATGTAGCAAAAGAAAAACAATTCCTGACACTAACTGGTGCTGAGGTTGTTAAAATGTTCTAGTCACGGATGACTTTATTTCTGCATTGGATACTTATCTGGGAAGAACATACTTCATAAAATAGTGCTACGTTACTATCATCGATTAGGCCTAGCATTCATTTATTGTACATATATTTAGTTAGAATTGTTTTATAGTAGGAGACAATCAAAGGTGCTGAAATGGACAAAATCTTAACCTAGTTCAGAGACGGCGGATATCGTGGTTCACAGACTCTGCATGTACAAATAACATATTTGTTAATACATCAATAATTATTCCAGATATCAACTAAATATTTGGTACATAAATGAATAATGATATGAGGAAGACACCTGATTTTTTTTATCATTTTCCGATTAATATTTTAAGAGATAAAAATAGTTGTAACAATATTAGCGCTTTTATTTCGGGCGATAAACTGCGAAATGACAGTACCCCAATTTAAGCCCCCACAAAAACCCAAATTCCCAAAAGTAAAATTGCCACCCAATTTTTCTGTTTATTAACACCCTATAGATGGTATTTAAACAATAAAATCGCTTTTGGCACGCAATTCCCACGGCATGACACGGTGAACCTGACTAAATCATGAACGTGGCAGTGTTTGATTTATGGTGTTGTGCTGCACATTTAACTGCACATCCAAATGAATTCGTTTGATAACCATTATGCTATATATACATCTCTCTCTCTCTCTCTCTCTCTCTCTCTCTCTCTCTCTCTCTCTCTCTCTCTCTCTCTCTCTCTCTCTCTCTCTCTCTCTCTCTCTCTCTCTCTCTCTCTCTCTCTCTCTCTCTCTCTCTCTCTCTCTCTCTCTCTCTCTCTCTCTCTCTCTCTCTCTCTCTCTCTCTCTCTCTCTCTCTCGTTTTTACTCGCGATGCTTTTTATTTTACATCTTCTCTTCCACTTTGTCACTCGTTTTTATTCATATTGTTCTTAAATTTTCACACATTCATTAAACTTGTTCTTAAGTCTCTTCATTTTTCTATTCCCATACTGCATTTATTTAGTTTTTTACTCCTTTTCCTAATCCAGATTTTCCTCATCCTCTTTCTCCAATATTTTGTTCATCATCTCCTTTCTTCGTTAACACAAAATTTATCAGTCTTTAGAGAAGAATATGATTAACGCAAGGATTTGTGACCAACTGTAAGTAGTTTAGAGGTTCAGATTATTGTGTTGTTTCAGTCATTCTGGGATCAAAGGCCATGCAGCAGGGATAATTAGAACATCCCCGCATAGTAAATGATCGTAAGATTTCTTTTGGAACGTATCTTGTATTTTATGTTTCTTGTTTCCAGTGTTTCCTTTTTCTTGTATTCTGTTTCTTGTAATCTATTTTCTGAAGTTATTTATCTTGTAAATTCTTTGCCCTGTTTTTTTTCTTTTTTTTCATTCGTGTTCTTTATTATATCTTTTTTTGTTTCTTATCGTATATTGTCGTATATCACTGGGTTACGGGCAGTGGATGCCGATCCTCCCATTGACGAGTCCACACCCTTTCTTGACGAAGTCCGAGAGGCTGTAGCAAAGTTGAGGGGTGGAAAGGCAGCTGGTCTCTGTAATATCAGTGCGGAGCTCCTCAAAGCTGGGGGTGAGGCCATGATTCGCGGATTGCATGCTGTCCTGACTGCCGTGTGGCAATCAGGTACCATTCCTCCTGACTGGAAAAGGGGGCTGGTCGTCCCTATCAGGAAAGGGAAAGGGGACCGTCAGGACTGCAACAATTACCGCGGCATTACACTTCTCAGCGTGCCAGGCAAGGTGCTTGCCCATCTATTGCTAACACGGATCCGCAGTCATCTGCTGAATCATCAAATACCTCAGCAGTCTGGGTTCACACCTGGTAAGTCAACAACGGACCGTATTCTGGCGCTTCGTGTCCTGGTGGAACGCCGACTTGAGTTTCGACAGAGGATGCTAGCAGCCTATGTTGATCTCAAGAAGGCGTTTGAATCACTGCATCGTGAGTCACTCTTAGACCTTCTGCGACTTTGCGGGATTCCTGCAAGGACTATTGGTTTGATGACTGGTTTGTACTCTGGGACTGAGAGTGCTGTGAAGGGTGAGGGAGATGTATCCAGCTTCTTTCCTGTGAATACAGGAGTGAGGCAAGGATGCGTCCTTACCCCATCACTTGTATGGACTGGGTATGGGGCAAAGTTGTAGATCAAAGTGATTGTGGAGAATCCCTCGGCAACACCAAGATCATCGATCTTGTTTTTTGCCGATGATGCAGTAATCTTTGCTGAGTCGCTGGAGGTCCTGGTGATGGCTCTCGAGGCACTGCACGAGGAGGCAAAGCCTTTGGGACTTGAGGTCTCTTGGCTTAAGACCAAGGTCCAGGTATTTGGAGGCTTACTGGATGAAACAATACAGTCTGTTCATGCGTGCGGTGAGGACATTGAGATCTTGGAAAGTTTTACATACCTTGGTAGCACAGTCCAGTGTGACGGCGGGTCACGTCATGACAAGGGCAAATTTATGGAAGAGAGATGGTCATAGAGAAGTAGAAGGAACATAATGAAGGAGGGTAGAAGGAAACAGTATGCATAACAAACAACCAATGTGCAATGGAAGCTTCACTGCCGCATAGCTGGTTGGCTGGCTGCGTGCCGCCTCCAGACACAGCGAGGGAGGAACACTAAGACTCGCAAAAAGATTGAGTCACAATTCAGTAGCATCAATAGCAATAATAGCCATTACCGACGAAGTGAATCTCCTTGCCGCCCGCTGTGGGCAAAAGGATAAATAGTGCGTTAGGGAGTATTGATGGCAACATACGTGCTCCAGAAGCTCCTCTCCCTGGATGGACCAAGTTGTGGTTGGCCAAGCAAGTTTTTTTTTTTTTACCTATAGCGCGTGTAGGTTTTGACCTTCAGGGTTTGGATGGTACCTGGAGGTTCACTCGAGGGCTGTGGTAGTTGGGCCTCACCAGTGGTAGCGCAGGCAAGAGTTTTATAGTGATGCCTGTTATTAGAGGCTCATGCCGCCCCCCTGTGTCCTCCGATGCACTCGCAATTTAAGCTAGAGGTATTGGACAGCATGTGGGTGTTCTTAAGCCACTCAAAGTGCCGAAATATTTTAAGTGGATTTTGGTTCTCATCGGGGATCGAGCTCGGAGGGTTCGGATCACCAAGAACGCCACTCGGAGACGCTAACCACTCTGCCACCACCTCTCCCAAGTTACATCCCGTGTCCTGTCCTGAACATAACACCAATGTACAGTTTTGTGCATGTTTTGGGGTAACTTACAATCTCAAGTTCATGGAGCGAAATGTCCAACATTCAAGATAGCATAAAAAATGTCCAGCGGATGGAGTGGTCGAAATCGTTGCCCCGCCGAGGCGTCGGAATCCTGGCCGAGGCGGCAGGTAACACCCCGCCAGTTCACCAAACATCCCACTTTCCAAGTCTTGGTGGGCAGCACGTGGGCATCAAGGCATCGCCTAAACATAGGAAGCTGCACCTGCATGACGGGAAGGCTGCAAGGTGAGCACTGTGGAAAAGCGCCACACTGTATCCCCACTTCCATTACTCTCCTTTTTCAGAGTCAATATTCACTACAGAGTGTTTGGCGATGACCTTTGTGTTTGACCTTTTAGTAATATAATTGTATATCAAAACAGGTTAATTAATGCCATGGAGCTTTTGGCCAACATATTACTAAACCTCCGCCAATAACGATATTTACAACAGGCTATATGGGTATAATTATAAGTGGTAATATGATAACTTTCAACAAAAAAGTAAAAGAAAAATCAAATACAATAATGTTCTGTGGCGGAGGTTGTGGTGCGATCTCACGAGCCAGACACTTACCAGCCCACGAGCCAGACACTTACCAGCCCACGAGCCAGACCAGACCAGCTTAAGAGCAAAACCAGATCACTCTACGAGCCAGACTAGAACAGCCCACCAGGCAGACCAGACCAACCCACGAGTCACACCAGATTAGCTCACTAGCCAGACCTGCCCACGAACCAGAACAGACCACCCCACGAACCAAACCAGACCAGCCCACAATCCAGACCAGAACAGCTCGTGAGCCAGATCAGGCCACACCACGAGCCAGACCAGCCCAACCCACGAGCCAGACCAGCCCAGCCCACGAGCCAAACAAGACCAGCCCATGAGTCAGACCACACCAGCTCAAGAGCCAGACCAGATCCCCCCACGAGCCAGACTTGACCAGCCCACCAGCCAGACAAGACCAGCCCACGAATAATACCAGACCAGAAAAAGAGCCAAACCAGATCCGTCCACGAGCCAGATCAAACCAGCTCACAAGTCAGACCAAACCAGCCCACGAGCCAGACCAGAACAGCCCACGAGGTAGCTTAGCCCAGCCCACGAGCCATACTAGACCAGCCTACGAGCCAGACCAGCCCATGAGCTAGACCAGACCAACCCATTAGCCAGACCAGCCAGCCTACGAGCTGGCCAGATTAGCCAACGAGCCAAACCAGCACACGAACCAGACCAGAACAACGCATGAACCATACCAACCCTACGAGCCAGATTAGCTGAGTCCACGCTCCAGACCTGATTAGCCCACGAGCCAGACTAGACTAGCCCATGAGCCAGACCAGACCAACCCACGAGCCAGACCGGACCAGCCCGCGAGCTAGATCAGCCCACGAGCCAGACCGACAAACCCATGAGTCAGAGTATAGACCCGACCACGAGCCAGACTAGACAAACCCACGAGCCAGACCAGACCAGGTCACGAGACAGACCAGACCAGCCCACGAGCCGGGAACACTTCCATCATGGAGAGTCCTACAGCTGGCCAAGGGAAGCAATTTGACGCCTACCTCTCCCAATAACTAAGACAACATTCCCCCCCAGGCCCACTGGACCCCACAATGTCCTCACCAGTAACAAGGCCGACCAAACTAATAGCATCACCTTCGAAACAGACAAAAAATCTCAAGTCATATATTTCCATTTTTTTGGGCGGCTCTGAACAGCCCCATCCCCCCCCACGGCCGCCTTCTCCCCAAGGCACAGCACCTCGTCAGGCCGCTATCCACGTAATTTTTTTTTTTATCCACGAAGGATAGTTGGCAGGTGTGCACGCCTTTAGCCTCGCTACCAACGCACTTGTTACCTGCGATTTTACACGAGACAGGTGATGCTTCAAGGGCTCACGTATCAAACGAGGCCGCGAACACCGCTCCTCTGCAATCAAAGTTTGATTCTTCTTTAGCCTTAAAAGCAAAGGCGTTGGCAAGGAGGAAGTGACGACCTAAATGTTAAGGAAAGCAACGCAAAAGACCAACACATGTAGCTCCTCATCTTCCTCCGCTTCCAACACTATTTTTTCTTCTTCCTCCTCCTACAGAGTTCCTTTAATCTTCCACTTCTTCATCCTCTTTTCTTCCTCTTCATCCAATACTCCTTTTATTTTTGTCTCCTTTTCCTCCTTTATCCTCTTTCCTATAATAGTCTTTATGCATCTTGCCTCAAGCTCTATGAAATTACCTGTTTATTTTACGACGGTCCACAAATACCTTAAAGTACTTGGTATGAGTTGCTCCTCAAGACACAATCGTCTACTCATTCCAACTCTTCCCATGCTTATTCCCACACCCAGTAAGTAAACAGCATAATTTTCTAGACTTACAAACACCACAAACTCCATAAACAAGTTGTTACTCGTCCGTATTTTCCTGGAATGTGAACGTTTACGAACACGAGAGTCTATGCAGTAAAGCTACGAGACAGTTACGAGCCACGAAAAACCATAATGGCGGAGCAATGGCGTGTCCTCGCCTCTCCACGTCCCCGCGAAGGACTAATACGATGTCGCCTGTTCCCGCGATGACGCAATAAAACACCGGCAACAAAAGAAAGAGCAGAGGTAAGGCAGGACTTCAGATATCTTGGTTCCTTCACCTGCTTTACCGGAATCTCTACAACGGCCTCTCCTTTCCCTCGTTCACCTCTGATCTCTTCCGACTTGAGCTTCGGCAAGAGACGGGCATAAAGCATTTCAGAAGGAAATACTGTAGTTTATTAGTGTTAAATCTCCTATATTTTTTTCAGAATTCACTTATTTCTGTTTTTATTTTGTTATACGTCGCGAATACTTATCTTTCCCTCTTTGCATCCTTTAGTCGGCGTCATAATTCTCTTTGAATGGGAAGCTATTAATAACGTGACACTCAGACAAGCCACTCAGACCAGTCACTCAAAACCTCACTCAGGGAATTAAATCTACGCATAATTTCAACCAAACTGTCAATATTAATTTATTGGGTGGCACTGGTCTTTATTTTCCCATTTGTCCTGACGGTCCGCAGCCTATAACACGAATGAATAAAAAGGAAAAGTATAATTGTGGCTCCCCATGCTGTGGTGAGGCAAGCGACACTAATCAAAACGAGAAAACAGCGTTTGAAGTTAGCAGCTCCCGAGCAAAAATGGATTCTCTACCTCATCAAAAATAGATTCTCTACCTTATCTGGCTGGGACTGGATGTTCGAACGTTCGTAACTTTCCGCCTCTAAGATCATCTTAGAGTGTTCTTAGTGGCCATCTTTGATATTGGGCTACGAACACAAACTAATTTGTATTTTCAAAGGACCGTCCGAATGTTCTTAGCTCACGATGATGCGATCTTTGGCTCGTTCCATTCCATTCCGATCATGCGGAATGGAACCCAGCTGACTGTCGCTTGGCCAATCAGGAGAAAGATTTCATCAACCTTTGAGAGTGTTAGCTAATCATAATGCACAGTCAGAATGTAAACAATATATGACTCCCCAATGGAAATATCACAACACTGAAGACGTATACTCGCTAATAACCTCCTGGCGAGACCCCACCCCAAAAGTTACAAACTCATAACCTCAATATAACCTAACCTGGTAAAATTCTAGTTCTTTCCTGCCCTTAGGTCTTGCTAGGAGGTTGTTGGCAAGGTTAGATAAGATTATGGTAAAATTTCGGAAGTGAGCTTTCACCGATTTCGAGGCTGAAACTTAGTTTTCATCAGAGCTGGGCAGTATTTAAATACATTTGTATTTAAATACGTATTTAAATACATTTGTATTTAAATACGTATTTAAATACATTTGTGTATTTAGAAATGTATTTATAAATACATTGGTTGTCATGTATTTAAATACATTATTTAAATACTTTTATGAGTATTTAAATACATTGTATTTAAATACTCATAATATAAAAATGTAAATACTTTTTTATCAGTTAATTTGGCCATAAACCCGCCCAATTATCTGGCAACCCTGATGACCAAGGAAATTTCTTTATTTTAAGGAAATTTAGGCCTGAGAAGGAAATTTCTAATGAAACCCAAAAGCTAAGGAAATCCTAAGGAAATCCATTTTTTTCGAACTTGTTAAAATTTGTGTGTATTTAAAATGTATTTACAAATGTATTTAAATACAATTGATGTATTTAGTATTTAGTATTTAAATACATTCGTAAAATGTATTTAGTATTTAAATACATTTCTCCCATGTATTTAGTATTTAGTATTTAAATACATTCAATGTATTTAGTGCCCAGCTCTGGTTTTCATGAATATTTTTTATGTGTATTGAACGAATCTGGCACTCGTTTATAACGTTAATAATTTTTTGTTTACAGGTGTGGGGTGATCCGCCCCTCCCGGCCCGCCCCGCAAACCTTGCTCCGCTTCTCACTGCCGTAGGATTAATAGTTTTCTATTTTTTCTTGATATCATGTTACTAAACCAAACCCCACCTCTAACCTAACCTAATCTGATTTAACCTAACTTAACCGTTTGTGGCTAAAAATAACGGTCGATTTTCGGTAGTACATGTAGCTCCATTATTATTCAATTGTGCCATGGGGTTCAAAATACTCAGAATGAAGAAATCTACACGATAATGTAGGTAAGAATCCTAGGCCTTTTGAAAGCCCACTACCGAACTAATACCCACCCATTATCCAAGCAACTAGACGGTACCTGGAACTGTCGCCGATAGGAATTCTCGCCGACGTCGGCGATTGTTCCAATTTGTTTCGTCGGCGAGTGTTCCTATTTTACCCGTTCTTCTGCATTCAGGGATTAAATACCAGCAATAGCCTGAACAGCAAGTTTAGGTTATGTGATTAGGTTTTATTGGCCAGTTGACTATATGTCTAGGTTAGGTTAGTGAATGAGCGGGGAGATTCCCCCCTAGCTCAGCACCGAAATAATACCGACTTGACATATTACAGTAGATGGGTTAGGTTGAAATGAAAGCCTGCATTCTAGTTATTTTTATGTGCTTTAACCCCACAATTTCCCTCTGCTTCATAGCCCTCCCGGTTAATATTCCGCAGGAGTTGGCGGGCTCCACAAGCCTTACAGCCTATATTTTCTGTACTATTTTTGTCTCACTATATTGTGCAGTAGTCCATTTCCGGTATACATTATATTTACAGGTAGAAATTATTATCCCTGTTAGTATCTTATAACAGTTGCATTTCATTTCAGTTGGCCATCCCTCCCTCATTCATGACCACATATAGCCTACATATAACAGCTCTTCTCTCACTATCATATTTCCTGCAATACAGTACCAATGCTGCACTGTCTCATCCACCCCCTCATCCCTCATCTTACACAACTTGCTCCCTACATTCATCCATCTATACACCCTGCCATACACTAGTAGTCTGGTCTTGCCTAGAATAACATCTCACTACCCCAGCTTCCATCATTGAACCATTCATTCATAAGTTTCGCTTTTCTCATATACCATTCAAGTGTACCTACTCTTCTCAGACATCCTTACCCACCAATCACACATTCCTTTATCCTTCACATACTCATTTAGGTAAATATGCAGTTTCAACCAATACTCCCTTTTGACCAATACTCTTCTGACATAACTGGGGGGGGCTACGCCCCCCAAGACCCCCCTGCTAGTTAACTAACCTAACCCGGGCATTGATTACGTAGCCTAACCTCACTGGGGGGGGGTTTCGCCCCCCCAGACCCCCATGTGTTATTTTTAATTTCCGACAGCTGTTGTGTGGGTTAGAGCTGTTGTGTGGGTTAGAAATACTCCTTATGATAAGAACGTAAACGTTCAGGATACTTATAACCACCGATTGGTTGTATTGTATTCAGTGTTGTAGTCAAGACCAGACCCTCCGAGATCAAGAGCAAGACCAGGACCAGACCCTTCGAGACCAAGACCAAGACCAAGACCAAGACCAGCCCTTCCGAGACCAAAACCAGCCCTCCGAGACCAAGACCAAGACCCTCCGAGACCAAGACCAAGACCCTCCGAGACCAAGACCAAGACTAGACCCTCCGAAACAGACCAAGACTAAAAACAGGCATATTTTTTTTTTTTTTTTTTTTTTTTAAATATGACTTATCTGAATGTTTTTGGTCTGTACCGCGTAAATATAAAATTGTATTGTCCTGTCCTGCTTGTAAGGAATGGGTTTTAATTTGTTTTCTCATACATGTACCTTTGAATATAATAGGCCATGAGCCAGCATAGGGGGGAACTTGTACCCCCTCTAGGATCCTCCGTGGGTGGCCTCATTTTGTTCAGGAGACACTTCTGGTCACAAAACAAGATGTTAACAGATATCCATATATATGGATCGAAAAACGTTATGGTCAATTTTCCAAAATTGCCGCCATGAATTCAGGCGTAATCACTAATTCACTCAGATATCTTACAGACGACATAATTTACTAATTTATTGGTCAAAATCACGTTTTTTAGTGACCAGTGTTTTCAATATTTATGTAAACCGTGAAACAGTCCAAGTTTTTATATATAGCAGTTTTATCTAATCGGAATATTGCACATGAAATTACTTCCCACGGAGGATCCTGGGGAGGGGGGGCGGTTACAAGTTACCTCCCCCCTGGCTCATGGCCTATAAGGGACCTAATTAAATTATCCATATAGTCTTAGGGATCAAATGCAAAAATAATTAAAAATGTGAACCAAACTGTTATATGCTCAACCTTTGTCCATGCAGTTAATACCCTATACATGTGATGGGTTAGCTGCTGTAAAAAGAAAAAGAAAGAAGGCAAATAGGCAAAGTATATTCAAACAAATACAGTTTACTACTAGTTACATTTAGCAAATTTTCTTACATTTTACAGTTTACTCGGTCGTTAACCCGCTTTCATTGCTTCGTTAGCATGAAGAAACAAACATAGGAAAATAAAAAAATTTGTGGTTACGTTTTCCAAGCGAGTTAGCTAAACCTGTGGTGTACGTGTACGAAGGGTGCGGGGATTGCATAGGCCTACACATATATGAAGTACACGGAGGTGAATAGAGCTGCAAACATGCGTGCGTGCAAATGGAGATTATCATTGCGAAAATGGCCACGTCATGCTTGTTCTCTCGACTCGCACGCACTCTATCAGCGCTCGCAGGGCTCAGCTCATGCATCATCACCGCAGAGCTAGTCAGGCAGTATCTATAGACAGAACAACGCTGTATGGCGCGCCTTGAATCGAAACAGCCATGATTTTTCTCCGTGTATGATAATAAATTCCGACCTTCCCCACGCCGCGATGCACTTTTTAATCCTGGTCTCGACCTGGTCTCGAGCAAAACTCCGAGACCAGAAGCTTCGATATCAAGATCAAGACCAAGACCACATCAAACTAGAGCAAGACCATGAACAAGACCACAGCAAATTGGTCTCGAGACCGGTCTCGAGACCAAGACCAGTCTCGAGACCTACAACACTGATTGTATTGGTCTAACCTGCACTTATACCCTTATGTATTTCACTTTTCCACCTACAGTATATGCATTCCACGCACTAGTCCTTTCCTCCCCTAAACACACATATCAAGGTTACCTACGTAGTTTAGCTGCCGTTCCAGCACTCATTCTACATAATCTGCTTCTCTATCCATCATCCATTCCATTCATACACCTTGCGTACCCACCCACTATCATTCATTCGTTCCAATCTCACTTTATGCCACCGCCATCCGTATCCTTCACGTGACTCATTCTCTCCATCTCATCCTTGTCTCCTATATCTCCTTCTCCACTTCCCGCATCTTCCTCTCCCTTCCTTTGATAATCTTCTCTATACACTTCTAGCACAAGACACATTGCTCTTTTATTTGCACTTCACTCATTCCAGTCACCTATAGGCATTAGGCCTATATGGGGAGGCGGTAGCAGAGTGGTTAGGGTCTCCGACTGGCGTTCTCGGTGACCCGAGTTCGATCCCCGAAGAAAACCAAAACCTTTCTGCACCGTCGAGTGGCCTAAGAACACCCACATGAACCATCAACTCTACCTTCGATTGCGAGTGCATCGGAGGACACATGGGGGCGGCATGAGCCTCTACAGGCGTCACTATAAAAATCCTGCCTGCGCCACCACGGGCGAGGACCAACCATCACAGCCCTCAAATGAACCTCCAGACCCTACCATCTGAGCCCTGGGTCACCACTGCCTACAGGCGCTATAGGCACAAATATAAAAAAAAAAAAAAAAAAAAAAAGGCAGCATACCATTCATTGCACCCTTCACACTCCCCCTACAACGTCCTGACCAACAATAAACAACTCAACATGAAATAAACAACTTATAACATAACTTTATATGGCTTGTATATTAGAAAAACCTTCATCATGCGACCCTACGAACAGTGTGCGGGTGCTCCTCAGCAACCTTAGCACTAAGAACAAATATGGTGGACATATGAAAAAAAATGGCGGATGGATGTTCGTAAAGATTGTTTGAAAATACTTCTTAACGCGTTACGAACGTTCCAAGATAAATATTAGTGCTAAGATGATCTTAGAGACCGTTACGAACGTTCGAACATCCGGCCCCTGAGCGGGACCGGCGCAAAGAGCACGGCGCGGTGTCTACTGCCGGTGTCATACTATGCGGCTTCGCTGTTACGGCGCGGCCGCATGCGGAGCTTCTGTAACTACCATAGGCGCATTTTGGTGAGGAAGCCGCAACAAGCCTGGCTTCTCTCTCGCTTGCGTGCCTCGCCAGAACGGCTGACAGTTGCCAGCTTCTGGTCGGGGCTCGCCCGCTCGGCGCTCACAGCTGAAAATTGTAAACAAAACAACCACACAATGACGAATTGTCATCTTCAACTCATATTCAACCACATCTTCTCTCATAAACATACTTAATTAAACCAAAATATACAGAAATACACCATATCATAGACCACTGTAAATCTGGACTGCGCACGGAATATCGGCCTGTTGCACAAGGGCCCCAAAGTCGGAGCGCCTGTTTTCAACTTCACTTTTCACTCGGTAACCAGGAAGGATATCGAAGCGAATTTTCGTAGGTTTTCAGTTCCTAATAGAAAGTCGCTGATAGTGACGTAGTTTACATAGGAGTGAAAAAAGAAACTATAGGAGATGAGTGGAGATGACAGGAGTATATAGGAAGTAAAGGAGAGGCTGTTATGGAGATGTTGAGGTTAGTGGAGATGAGTGTAGGGGGTTGAAAGGGTGTGAAATGAGGTTACGGTGAGGTGGAGGGGTTGTGGGGGAGGGGTTGTG
>JACEEZ010010557.1:132500-135000 GCA_016584305.1 Chionoecetes opilio
GAGATCACTCCCAAGTTTGATGAGTAAATTATCATCTGTGACACGCCAGCGAAGAGAAACGCTTACCGAGCTGTTTATTATAATTGAAGGCATCGTAGAAAATTATTTAGAGGCAATGAAGCCAGCAGGCAGAGAGGTATACAATGATATGTTTGTCTCAATATTTAATGCAGCACTGCCGAAAGATTTTGCATATATTTAATCAGAGGCAGACATGAAAAAAACCCTTGACAGTATATAAAAAAAGCCCTTAGATATGCAGTTTCACATCTCAGCCTTCAGCTCACTGACGCTGCAATAAGGAGGTGAAATAGGGTTATTATCCCTGTTCACTCAGTCCCTGTCAATACAGTCACTTCACAGGAATCCTTAATTCATCGACCTCTAGCTGGCCAAAACCAAGTTCATCGTCAAAGATGTGGTTTCACTAATTATAAGACTCAAAACTGTCGAGCCATTGAATGTTTCAATGTGAAAATAAGGAATATTATAAAGCTCCGTCCACACACGTCTTTGGAACCATGATTATCAGTTTGTCAGGAATTTACACTACGCCTACATCAGAACATCAAATCTACCCCTCCGCCCAGTAAGAATCGGTGGTCAAGATATGCGATCCTTCACCTAATTGAATTTTATCGGCAACACCCGTGCCTATGGAAAGTGAAAATGGACATATACAGAGACAGAGACAAAAAAGCTGCTGCTTTCCAAAGTATCGCAAAGAAAATGCAAGATGTAGGTGTGTCCGTGACAGTGGATGAGATTAGAAAGAAAATAGACACACTCCGCAACCAACACAGACGGAAACTGAGAAAAAAAGAGAAGTCAGAAAGGTTATGCTGTCCCTCATTCTGGTATCCTGCTTTTCTATATATACATATATATATTTTTTTTTTTTTACATTTGTGCCTATAGCGCCTAAGAACATAAGAACATAAGAAGCGACTCTTAAATAAGATTAGGGCTCATGGTATAGATGGGAAGGTTCTTCATTGGATCAGAGCTTGGCTAAGTAATAGGCAACAAAGGGTTACAATTAATGGTTCCAAATCTGAATGGGGACTGGTGACAAGTGGAGTTCCACAAGGGTCTGTTTTGGGCCCAGTACTATTTTTGATTTACATCAACGACTTGGATAGTGGGATTAGCAGTGATATCAGCAAGTTTGCTGATGATACTAAGTTAGGTAGGATTATTGGATCACAGTCTGACGTAAACATATTGCAGGGAGACTTAGATAAACTTAACGAGTGGGCAGTCAGATGGCAGATGGAATTTAATATTGATAAATGTAGCGTTATGAATGTTGGTAGAAAAAACCCTGGTAATAGATACACCATAAGCAATGTATCGCTGAAAAGATCAGAAGGTGAAAAAGATCTTGGAGTGAGGGTGAGCCCAGACCTCCGACCTAGGAAACAATGTATTGAGGCCAGAAATAGAGCTAATAGAGTATTAGGATTCATTACCAGAAGTGTTAAAAGTAGAAGTGCGGAAGTTATTCTAAAGCTTTATCTGGCTCTAGTCAGGCCTCACCTAGACTATGCAGTTCAGTTTTGGTCTCCATATTACAGGATGGATATAGTGTTGTTAGAAAAAGTGCAGAGAAGGATGACCAAAATGATACAAGGGATGCGTAACTTTAGTTATGAGAGGAGATTGAAGTTATTACAATTACACTCACTCGAGAGACGCAGAGTAAGGGGCGATCTGATAGAAGTTTTTAAGTGGATAAAGGGATTTAATAAAGGAGAGGTAGGAAAAGTTCTTACGGCTTTTAACCAGCGTAGAACAAGAAGTAACGGATTCAAGCTGGAAAAGCGTAGATTTAGAAAGGAAATAGGGAAAAACTGGTTCACAAATAGGGTGGTGAATGAGTGGAATGGTCTCAGTAGACAGGTAGTTAGTGCGGAGTCATTAGGGAGCTTTAAAGGGGAGCTGGATAAGTTCATGGATGGGGATGAAAGGTGGATGTAGGTAGTGTTAGGTGACAGGAACTACCACGTGTAGGCCTCGCGGCCTCTTGTAGCTTCCTTATTTTCTTATGTTCTTATGTTCTTACTAGCGGGCAAAGCCCGCCAGGCAGTGCCCGTCACCGGCAAAAGCCCGCGGGCACACCGAAACTGTTGTCCACACAGCAGAGCCTGCCTGGCCCAGTCAGAGGCGAGCAGCTGGGCAGCCAGGCAGTGTACGACAACAATGCGAAGCAAGAAGGACCGTAAGAAGCTAAAACTGTGTACCATAATCATTGTTATGTGCCTGAAAAAGAAAAAAGGACAAAGTGGAGAAAAAGAAGTGGTGCAAAGATTGGCTAAGTAAAAGAAAACAGTTGGGAAGTCATGTTACGATTTTTCGAGAATTGCAAGATGGAAATATACGTGACTTCATAAACTATGTGAGAATGGACCCAAGTACATTCTATAAACTCCTTGCGAAAGTAACACCATATATGGGGAGACGGTAGCGGAGTGGTTAGCGTCTCCGACTGGCGTTCTCG
>JACEEZ010010557.1:140000-165000 GCA_016584305.1 Chionoecetes opilio
GAGAGAGAGAGGAGAGAAGAGGAGAGAGAGAGAGAGAGAGGAGGAGAGAGAGAGAGAGAGAGAGAGAGAGAGAGAGAGAGAGAGAGAGAGAGAGAGAGAGAGAGAGAGAGAGAGAGAGAGAGAGAGATGAGAGAGGAGAGAGAGAGAGAGGAGAGAGAGAGAGAGAGAGAGAGAAGTAACTCAAAAGTAGGCAGGAAGGAAAGAATGAAAGGATTGAAGGAAAGAAAGAAGGAAAACACGAATGAAAGAAAGAATAAAGAGCGAATAAAAGAAAGAAGGGGATATTGTCCGAAAAAGATGTAACCGGTGCACACACACACACACCACGAACACCCTGTAAACATTAATCATACTGATATACGACCACTAACACCAACATTTATGACCCCACCAATACTACCACAGCCCCCACCCCCACTTTCCCCACAATTACCATCATCAATACTATTAATTCCGCCATTTACACGTAAATTCCTGCTTAAAAATGAAAGACTAATTCTTTTAGTTTCCTAATTTAAGTTAAACTGATTTTTTCTTCTTAAGAATAAATCTCGGCAGCATGTAAATATAAAAAATGACGTTGTGTTGTGTCACTGGGGTGCATCTTCGTTTATTTTCATTTATCAATTTGTGTGATTGTCGTCTACGTCAGTGTTTCTCAACCAGTGGTCCGCGGACCCGTAGGGGGCCGCAGAAACCTATCAAGGGGTCCGCAGGACGGGGAATTCAACATATTACCGTTAATCCTGTCTTGGCTCAGTTTTTTATAATTCATAATTACACAATGTGTCTTAATCGAGATGTCCAGTTTTTTTTCTAGTTTTTCCCTGGCTAGTTGCGTCTCTCAGAATGTGGCGATGATTTGTATACTCTATAATAATATAAGCGAAAGTGTGTCTGTGTGTGTGTGTGTCCGCTCTAGGTTCCGCCCCCTGTGGCGCAATCCCATCATATGGCACAGCTTTGGAACCAGGTCGACCAGGGGAAGGTTTTAAGGCCACTTTGGGGGATGATCCGATCAATTTTTTTTAAATTATTATTTCTAACGAGAATTGTGAAAAAAAAGTGGGTTGCGAGAATTGAGGAAACCTTGATGTAGGGTATCATATGGCACAGTTTTGGAACCAGGTCGACCAGGGGAAGATTTTAAGACCACTTTGGGGATGATCCGATCACTTGTTTTTTTTTTTTTTTTTTTAGTATTAGCGAGAATTGTGAAAAAAAGTGGGTTGCGAAAATTGAGGAAACCTTGATGTAGGGTGATGGGTAATGGGTGAGTGAATGGGTGGGGTGATGGGTAATGGGTGTGGGGTAATGGGCATACATTTCTACATCCATGATTTCAGGAAAGTTAGAAGGGGCTATCTGGAGAGTCTGTGTTTGGTGGGCCGAAGGCCCACCAATAGCCCTCCGCAGGAGTTAGCCAAAAAGTTCGCCTGGAGGGCGGCTTTGCGGCTAGTATATTATAATGTTCCCATCACTAAATGCTTTAAAATGGTGAGGAAGTTATATTTGTTGGCAACGTTGCTTCCGGTGTGGCATAACATGATGCAATAGCTATTCAGCGCGTTGCCCAGAGCTCAGCCCGAGAGCTGTCTGTATTCATTCTGCTGACGACTGCTGCTGACTGAACACGTGGCGTGACTGGCTGTCCTTGTGGATTGGAAGTTTTCGCATAATGTTGTTTAATTTGTTTGTTTGCTTGTTTTTCATTTGACCGCACTAAAATACTGACACTGTGCAACAAATATGTAGGTCTTCTTCACCTTAGTTTTTTTCTTTCTTTCTTTTTCCAGACTGGTGTTTACCTGTCTGTGAAGAAAATTGACAAATATGTTATTAGACCGTCCTCATCAAAACAAGAACTACCAAACAAACAGAGTGATGAGCTAAAATCTTCAGATGATGAGTCAGAGGTCACATCCGTTGAGAGGAAGAGGAAGATTAGTTCTGGTCATGTTACAGACTCAAAAATTAGAAAATATGATGATATTTACCTTAACTATGGCTTTGTAGTAAGTCCAAGTGCAGGTGTTGAACAGCCACAGTGCGTCCTTTGCTGCAGAGTACTGTCCAATGAGACTATGAAGCCCTCCAAGTTAATTAGGCACTTCCAGGCAAAGCATTGTCAGTACAAGGATAAGTCAAGAAAAAATTTTTGAGCGCAAAGCTAAAGAACTGCGCAGAGCACAAGTCGGGTTAAAGGCCACTACCATTATGGATAAAAAAACTGCTTAAGATCTCATATATTGTGGCTCAGAAAATGCCTCACACAATTGGGGAAAAATTGATCATGCCTTGTGCAATTGAAATTGTCAGGGAAATGCAAGGGGATGAAAAAGCTAAGGCATTAAAAAAAAATCCAATATCAAATGATACTGTGAAACGCCGCATCTCATCAATGTCTGAAGACATACTGGAACAATGCACTGCACGTCTCCGTAACAATGACTTTGCCATCCAGCTGGATGAATCAACAGATGTGTCCAAAATGTCACATCTACTGGCGTTTGTGCGCTATATGTGGGAGAATGAATTACGAGAAAAAATTTTGTTTTGCAAAGAGATGAGAACAACAACTACAGGAATGGACGTGTTTCAAACTCTGGATGACTTTATGAAGGATAATGGAATCAGTTGGACTAATTGCACAATTGCTGCTAATTGCAGGAATATGTACTGATGGCGCCGCAGCCATGACTGGCAGGCATAAAGGAGTCGTGACCAGAATATTAGAAGTTGCTCCCCGTGCCATTGCAACTCACTGTTTTTTGCACAGAGAAATGGTCGCTGCAAAAGACTTGGAGCCTGGGCTTCACGCAGTTATGAACACTGCTGTAGAAATTGTAAACTTCGTTAAAGCAAGGGCCACAAATTCCAGACTGTTTGCTGCACTCTGTGAGGAAGTAGGTGCAGACTATATATCTCTACTTATGCATACAGAGGTGAGATGGTTGTCCCGCGGGCGGATGCTCACACGCTTATTCAGCCTAAGGGAGGAGCTGTGTACATTCCTCTCAGAGAAGAAGCCTGAGCTTGCAGATTTCTTTAATGATGATAAATGGCTTCTTCAGCTGAGCTACCTGGCAGACATATTCAGCGAAGTAAATAAGCTGAACAAAGCAATGCAAGGTGCAAACACAAACAACATTTCTCAGTACCAAAATGTTGAGGCTTTCAAAAGAAAGCTCAAGTTGTGGCGTGTTCGTACCTCGTCAGGAATCACTGATATGTTTGAAAATATGCATGCATTCATTCAAGACAGAGGCATTAGTTTAAATGTAGTCAAAGCACAGGTAACATTGCACCTGTCAAAGTTGTTGGAGAAATTCAACAGCTATTTCCCTGAGCTAACTGAGGAGCAGGCTGCTTCTTACCAGTGGATAGAAAACCCCTTCATTGAGAATATTGAGATGAAGCTCCCAGAAGCCTCACGTCAAAATTATTAGAGGAGCTCATTGACCTATCATGTGATGGTACCATGAAGACTCGATTCAGTGCAGTGCCACTAGAAACCTTCTGGGCTCAATGTTTTCATGAGTTCCCGATTTCTCATGGAGCAGCTATGAAAGTGTTGTTACCTTTCACCACCACCTACCTATGTGAGTCAAGCTTTTCAGCCATGACAGCACTGAAAACTAAATATAGGTCAGGATTAAGGATCGAAGATGACATGCGTGTCAGTTTATCAAGAATACCCCCACGCATTGATAACATCATTGCCAGCAGTCAGCAGCAAGTATCACATTAAGTGAAACATAAACATCATTTGCAGATAAAGAAAAAGTTAATTGATCATAAACAAAATTTAATGTGGGAAGCTTTTATATGACCATGTTATTTGTAACTTAATTTTTCAGAGTCGCTAAATAAGAGTTTACCATTTTGAAAGCCTAATTATTCTGTTTTCTTAAAAGTGAAGTTTACTTTATTTTCCATTTCGTAAATATACACGGATTTTTTTTTCTTTTATTTTTGTATCATGTTTGTACAATGAAAACAATCTGATAATAATAAACACCACTTCCTGTGAAAAGAAAACCTTTTATTAACCATTCTTACATACAAATGTAAAATGACTATATCCTATCTAATCCCGTACCAAGGGTCCCCTGAATATATAAGTGGATGTAAGGGGTCCACAAAGCTTGAAAGGTTGAGAAACACTGGCCTACGTGTTGTAGTGGCTACCGCGCCTAGCTAAAATCTGCGGGTCCTGGTTCGAATCCAGGCCGTAGCAGTCGGCGGCAAGCCCATCCCCCTGTTCATCCTTTCTTTTCGGGGTCGATCGATAAATGGGTACCTGGGGAAACATGGGGAAGGTAACTGTAGAAACAGGGATGTCACACTAGCCCTGTGTCCCGGTGTCGTGTGGGCAAGTGTCTGTTTATGAGGGAATGTCTATTTACTAACAAAGGCAAAGAAAACGGGTGTTGAGGGGAATAATTACTAATGTTGACTTGATCAACAAAGGCATGTCCAGGCGTACTACGACAACAAACCCGTCTTTATTTATCATTAAAGGGGGAGGGGGGGCAAGAAGTGGAACACTCGCTGACGTCGGCGAGAATTCCTATCGGCGACAGTTATAGGTATGGTTTTGAGCATATATGATATAAGAGGCATTCAATTTCGTACAGAAATGTCTTAACCACCCGTATATACCCCCATCTCCTGCTCAGAGGACATTTCTGTACGAAATTGAATGCCTCTTATATCATATATGCTTAAAACCATACCTATAACTGTCGCCGATAGGAATTCTCGCCGACGTCGGCGAGTGTTCACTTCGTGCCCCCCCCCCCCCCCCCTTTAATGATAAATAAAGACGGGTTTGTTGTCGTAGTACGCCTGGACATGCCTTTGTTGATCAAGTCAATATTAGTAATTATTCCCCTCAACGCCCGTTTTCTTTGCCTTTGTTAGTAAATAGACATTCCCTCATAAACAGACACTTGCCCACACGACACCGGCTCCCGGGGTAGCGGGTTGTCACCAACCACAGGCTCAAAGGCTAATGCGACGGATATGAGCACCGAGGCCACGCGAAGCATAGCGTATCTCCCCATCTTTACCTTTATTTGTTCGATTAAAGTGAGATTAGCTTGATGAACAAAATTATAACGCAAAATAGGAACATTTAGAGGAAAATGCCACTCATGTTCATCTAAATATGTTCTAATAAATAATTAGTTTTTGTATGAGAAAAATGAGATTGCGAAAATTACAGAGGTAAATAAAAAGAAATAAAAGAAGAAAAGAAAAGGAAGAAGAAAGAAAACTAAGAAAAGAAGATAATGAGATAGAAGCAGATGATGATGATGGCAGATGATGATGATGAAGAAGAAGAAAAAAAAGAAGAGGAAGAAAAAAAGAAAAAAAGAACAAAAAGTAAAAGAACAACAAAAATTATAGGAGAATAAGTTGGAGAAAAAAGAGCTCACTAACTGTCGTACGCAAAAATATAAAAAAAGTTATCAAGAAAAAGTTCCATAAAAAAAGAAAGATAATACAATTGATGCAATAAAACAAGAGGTTCCCAACGCGAGATTCATGGTATCTTGGGAGGGGAAGAAAGGAAGCCACAAGACAACATCAACATTCAGGCCTTGATATACATTTACATAGTTATTGTGTGAGCCACGTGATCTTTTGCTGTCTTGATCATGTCTCCCCCACGGTTACCTCCAGCCATCATAACACTGGTTACTACTGATAATAATATAATATAAAGAGGATCACGTAGGGTTCGGACCACGGGGGTGGAGGATCATATACTGGATCAGGAAGACACACATGATTAAAGGATGGGAAACAACTGTGATAAAATAATAAATAATAAAACGCAATAATTAAAACGGGGACTCGTGCGCGGTGACCCCCGGGAGTGTCGTCGTAGGGTGGGCGAGGCGACGCGCCCCCCGGCGTATGCCCCCAATGATTGATTGATTGATATAATTAAAAGTAAAGAATAGTACATAGGCAATTAATTAAATAAATAATTTTACAAAACATAATAGGCTGCAACCAATCACACACACAAAAAAAATAACATGAGAAAAAAAATGCAAAAGATATACGCCAATCAATCAATCATTGGGGACATACACCGTGGGTCGCGTCGCCTCGCCCACCCTACGACGCCACTCCCGGGGGTCACCACGCGCGAGTCCCCATGCAGACTCCTTTCCCTTACCAAGCAGCTCTCGATAAAAACATCAACTTGCCCCAGCAGCGAGCCTTGTGGTCGCCCCCTTGGCCTCCTCCACGCCGGATCGTCTCTTACAGATACAACCCAATGGGAAGGATCGGTTTCAGGGTAGCGTGCCACATACCCATATAGCCGAACTTGGCGCTGACGGACTATGCAGGTAATAGGCCTCGATTCAGTCTCACGGTGCAATCGCTGGTTTGACACGTAATCATCCCAGCGATACCCCATGATTCTGCGAAGACACCTATTACCAAAGGCATCGATTCGCCTCTTCAAGTCCCTATTTAGTGTCCGTGTCTCACAACCATAGAGTAAGACAGGGATCACAAGCGACTTGAAGATCTGGATCTTTGTCCTCCTGCACAAGTACCGACAACGCCAAATACTCCTGCTGAGCGAGTCCATAACACCGTGGGCTATGCCAATCCGCCGTAAGACTTTTTGACGTGACCCGCCGTCATTATGGACTGCGCTACCAAGGTATGTAAAACTTTCCAAGATCTCAATGTCCTCACCGCACGCATTAACATACTGTACTGTTTCATCTAGTAAGCCTCCAAACACCTGGACCTTGGTCTTAGAGCCAGGAAACCTCAAGTCCCAAAGGCTTTGCCTCCTTGTGCAGCGCCTCGAGAGCCATCACCGGATCTCCAGCGACTCAGCAAAGATTACTGTATCATCAGCAAAAACAAGATCAGTGATTTTGGTGTTGCCAAGGGATGCTCCACAATCACTTTGATCTACAACTTTACCCAATACCCAGTCCATACAAGTGTTGAAAAGGGTATTATTTTACGACAGCACCAAACTTCCCTACACAATAGGGAGCATGGTTTTTGTTTACCTTATTGTATTCTAAGAGACATTTTCTCTTTGAGGGCTTTCCGTCGCAAATCAATAGTTTCGGAGATATAGAACATTTTAGGTGAGAGGAGGAATACATCTCCTTGTATACAAAATGCCTCCCTCTTCCTCTTCTTGTGACCTGCATTCGCTTTTGTTTGGTATTTTATTAAACTTTTTTATTATTGGACCCAGTTAGGAGGTTAAAGGTTAGGTAAGGTAGGTTAGGTTAGGTTAGGTTAGGTTAGGTTAGGTTAGGTTAGGTTAGGTACGGTAAGGTAAGGTAAGGTAAGGTAAGGTAAGGTAAGGTTCAGGTTAGGTTAGGTTAGGTAAGGTAAGGTAGCCACGGGTGCGCCTCCGAAACAAAAGCGATGCAGGTCACAAGAAGAGGAAGAGGGAGGCATTTTGTAAACAAAGGAGACTTATTCTTCCTCCCACCTAAAATGTTCATATCTCCGAAACTATTGATTTGCGACGGAAAGCTAAGAGAAAATGTCTCTTAGAATACAATAAAGTAAATAAAAACCATGCTCCCTATTTTGTAGGGAAGTTTGGTGCTGTCGTAAAAATGTACCTTGAAAAGTGATGGGGCAAGGACGCACCCTTGTCTCACTCCTGTATTCACAGAAAAAAAGTTGGATACACCACCCCCACACTTCACAGCACTCTCATTCCCTGAGTACAGACCAGTCATCATACCAATAGTCCGTACAGGAATCCCGCGAAGTCGCAGAAGGTCCCAGAGTGACTCACGATGCACTGAGTCAAACCGTGGCCACGGTCAAACGCCTTCTTGAGATCAACATAGGCTGCAAGCATCCCCTGTTAAAACTCACGTCGGCGTTCCACCAGGTGTGTGTGATGTGTGAGGTCCCAGCATTATCCATAATTCGGTAATTATGAGCTCCAAGCTCGCACCAAGTTGGTGAAACTGCCGAGCGCGAGTCTGACTCGCGTGGACAAGACCATAGGTAAATGACCCCCCCCCCCCCCACACACACACACATAATAAAGATAAAAAATAAAGATAACAAATAAAATACTTTCTTTCATCCTCCTTCCTTACCTTCCATGTCGCCTCTCCCAGCAGCGCGTCAGGCAGGCAGGCAGGCCCACACACTCACTTATATAGCCTCATCTTCCATTGCTTTCCACCTATAATTCCACTCTATTTCACGGTATCCACTATTATTCCACTATCTATCTCCACTATAATTCATTCTTCACTATTATTTCACTATATTTCACTATACCAACTGATCCATCTCCGTGCACTATAACTCATTCTTCACTATTATCTCACTATAGTTCTATATATATATAATATTTTATATATTATATATAGCCACTGATCCATCTTCACTACAATTCACTCTTCACTAGTAATTCACTTCAACAACGACATGGAACACTCAAATATAGTGACTCGCTAACGCCACAAAAGGCGCCAAACTTTACCAAGTCAATAGAATTATCGTATCGTATGTTTTTTCCCGATTTCTCACTGCTTTTTAAGATCACTTGATAATTCGATTTAGCTTAATACATTCACAGACGCAACTGATGAGGTCATTAATGCAATACTAAACGTGATATTAGCAGTAGTATTAAGACATAAGATCAGGTATTTTTCACTGATTTTTTAGAACACTTGATAATCGATTTAACTCAATACATTCACCAACGCCATGCATGAGATCATTAATGCAATACATATGTAGTAGTGTGGAGGTATTACGGTCCACGCGCCTCCCACCGTCACCACCAAGCACCTACTGACACCCCTTCGGCCTATACCCTCAGCCCAACCTCTTGCTACTGCCTGCTTCAACCTGCTTCCTTCTTACTCTCTGAACCACGCCAAGACGTTCCGAAAGCTTAAATACCTCTGAGGCCTCTTATCTTACTTAGTCTCTCCCCTCTATCTATTGCTACTGATGGATAGACCGTATACGCTATAATAGTAGGTGTCGTATACAGATACAGGTTTGTTATATATACGTATTTCACTCACAGCTTAGTACTCGTTATGCAGTTAACTGTGGTGATGCTTCAGAGGATTGACGAGGCAGCAATGGAAGCACCTAGAGAGTTCCAAGGCCCAAACTTGCCTCTAGAACAAGAGTAATTTGTTTATATGATTCCTTTTGTTTCCTTTTCTTTTCGTCCGCTAAGTACCAACTGTCTTGACCGATCGAACCATTAAAAGAAGATTTCGTTCTCCCTCCCTCCTCCAACTCCCTCTTCCTCTCTCTGTAATTCACCGCACGGCATTGATCACGCGCTGGACATGCTATCACCAGGGGTTGCCCTCACGGAATCTCAACGGGGAGACTATAATAGAAAGGGATATGGAAAAGGTAAAAATAGAAATAGGAAGATAGGGGTATTTAAGGAGAAAAGTATATAATATGTAGGTGAAGACAAATAGACAAAACGGCATATGGGAGATGAAAGAGAATAATGTAACAAAGTGAATGGTTAATGGAAACACCTCCCACCTCAGAGCATGGGAAAAAGGGACAACGGTGAAAAAAATGATAACTGGACTTGTAGAAAAAAACTAGATTCCAAAGCTTATGATCTTCCATCAATTGTAAGGTTAGTGATTTGAATAGGATACCTTATGTATTCTGATAGGATATTTGATTTCATTCTACAAGTATAGTGGAAGAATACGATATGAAAGCGAGAAGGTTCCTCACCACCCATCCCTCCCTCTGGCAAACTGTCGGAAGGAAAGTGATAATGGACACTACATCTGTTGGGTTATGCGAATATGAACATTTTTATGGGTGTAAAGAGAAGGCAATGTGTTCACTGCATCACACACACACGCGCGCGCGCGCGTAGTGTGCGATTGAGCAGTGGAGTGGTGGAGAGGGCTGAGAGAGGCAGTGGTGGAGGAGAATTGAATGGTGAAGAGGCGGGTGGGCGGGAAGCATATTCCCGTTTTCTGGAAGAGTAGGTGGCGTTTACTCCTGAACACGTCAGGATAGGTTAAGTTAGGGAACGGATAGGGTAGGTAACATTTTCTGTTCCAATTAAAATTCTATGGTTATTTTCGGAGCTACAGCCAAGCGCCTTCACTCGGAAACCACGTACTCGCATAGAGAACGGGAATTTGCGGGGGGGAATGACGGAAAGGCAGGAGAGAGAGAGACTTAGATAGAGATAACACTTATCACACGTCGCTTACCACACGCCCTTCTGTGATTGTTGAGGCAGTGGAAATAAATTAAGTGTTGTGTTGTGCCTCAGATCCTGTCAGTCCATCAGTTGTAAAACATTGGTCTATTCCTAGTCATGCAGACTCTTTACTATTCCCTTTGAGGCTCTGGTGGATGGTTCTTTCTAGACCTATTATTTCCATATACACACACACACATGCACGCACGCACACGCACACACATGCATGCACACACACACACACACACACACACACACACATACAAGCACACACACACACACACCAGAGGTGGGCACTTCCGCAAACCGCAACTTCCGCAAGTCCGAATTCGTTTGCGGATTTCCGGAAGTGTAAATGTTTGCGGATTTGCATTTGCGGAAGCACTTCCGCAAACGCAAATATGTCCGCAAACTCTCAATTTTGAACACGATTTTTGTGCGGCTACGCGCAATGTCCAGAGAACGCTTCTTGCCCACCAGTGACTCCCTCTTTTTGATAAAATGGATTTTTTGATGGCCACAGCAATCCTGTACTCTGGGACTGAGAGAGCTGTGATGTGTGGGGGAGGTGAATCCAGCTTCTTTCCTGTTAATAGAGGGAGTGAGGCAAGGGTGCGTCCTAGTCCCATCACTTTTTAACACTTGCATGGACTGGGTATTGGGCAAAGTTGTAGATCAAAGGGATTGTGGAGCATCCCTCGGCAAAACCAAGATTACTGATCTTGTTTTTGCCGATGATGCACAGTTGGGGCAATCTTTGCTGAGTCGCTGGAGGTCCTGGTGATGGCTCTCGAGGCACTGCACGAGGAGGCAAAGGCTTTGGGATTTGAGGTCTCCTGGCTCAAGATCAAGGTCCAAGTGTTTGGAGGCTTACTAGATGAAACAGTACAGTCTGTTCATGCGTGCGGCGAGGACATTGGGATCTTGTAAAGTTTTACATACCTTGGTAGCGCAGTCTATAATGGTGGCAGGTCACGTCAAGGAGTCTTACGGCGGATTGGCATAGCCCACGGTGTTATGGACTCGCTCAGCACGAGTAATTGGCGATGTCGGTAACTGTGCAGGAGGACAAAGATCCGGATTTTTAAGTCGTTTGTGATCCCTGTCTTACTCTATGGTTGTGAGACATACACTAAATAGCGACTTGAAGAGGTGAATCGATGCCTTTGGTAATAAGTCTCTTCACAGAATCATGGGGTATCACTGGGATGATTATGTGTCAAATCAGCGATTGCACCGTGAGACTGAATCTAGCCCTATTGTGTTGACAGAAATTGGGGGTCACTGGTATGGGGGTTTTATGACTGGTCAACGTTACTTGAATGATATTATTTGGGGATGATTTGATAAATGATTACAACTTGAATGGAGGATTTAACTTAGTCTTCTGACTTCACTATATGATTATAGTATGACCACGGCTCTCTGCGGAGAGTACTGAGAAGGGGGATGTACTTAAGGGGAAAGGATAATAAGGTTTAGGTTAAGGGGGTTTGCTGCCACCAGCCCTGGCGAGTATTTCACTATGATTACTCCCGGGGCACGTTAGATTAATATTAATATTAGATTGATCTTGGTAGTCGTGGTTGGTACGAGGGGTTATACCGAAACAAGGCTTGGACTCTTTTGGAAGTGTGAGGAATTATTTTCCCAACTCAGAATAATCACCTGGGTTTTTATAATAACACAAGAACTATATTTGTAAATGATATCCTATTTATTCACTATGAAACATTATTGCTGTTTGAGACCGTAGACATATACATAAACTCTAATCTGGATCGGGCAAGCTACATTAGAGCATAATTTCCCTTACAGAATCATTCTTAGAATTACCACTTATATACCCATCGACTGAGCACTATAGGTATACCTTGAATATATATATATAGGAAAGAGAATGTGAGAATAAGGAGTTGGATGTGTGGATACACAATGACCATGTGTTCTTGAGAGGAAGGCGTGGGACGCCTCCCGCTGAAGCCTCTCCCTAAGTGAGAGATGGATGGAGACTCTTGGTAATAATACTTATAAGGATGGGTGCACCTCCTGTACGTTAGCGTACACTAAACATAGATACCCATATTTGAAAATATAGATAACAATAATGATAACAAGGAAAGGGGGGGGGGAAACAGGAGCGCTGGTCAGCGACTTACCTAAGTGAGAGATGGATGGAGACTGCCGTCTGGGCGTTATGGCCCACCCGCACCAAAGGGAAATTGTTTGAATGGTGTCGCCGTGACCTCAAATGAAAAGCTTATAATCCCGAAATAACTATTTAAGTAATGAAAGCTCGCGTACCCCCGAAGAGGCCGTCCCTAATACAACCTGGCTACTTTGATGTAGGAGAATTTAATATCTTTAATCTAATATCCAAGAGGGATGGTTTTATATGTAATGTCGATAGTCCGAACACCTATTTGAGAGTGAGGTGGTATTGAAGTCTTGCTTAGAATTTTGGTGGGCTTTCATTTTAGCGTGTATCCTTACTACAACGCCCCTATATGACCCTAACCGATAACGATAGGGATTATTTTGAAAGACGTTAAGACTCTGGGAGAGTTTCTTGGTCTGACCAGATGGCTGGCAAAAGATAAAAAGATCTGACATCATTAGTTATCACTGATCGCAGAATAATTATCCTACGGATTGTGTCTCGCATACGGCATATCGGGGGGGGGGGAATGGAAGACCGAGGAAAGACATGGCGGGTGATAGAACGAAAGAAGATAAACAAAATGGCGTCTAGGATGGCCAAACTGATGAGAAAAGATGGCGGAAAGAAAGAAATACGATGAGTCATATGTGAAACTGAAAAAAAAGAATTACTTACAAGACATAACTCGGGAATTTTATAATAATAATTCTCATACTATCATCTCCCGAATAATGGGCATTACACTATTACCTGCATAGTCCTTCAGCGCCAACTTTGGCTATATGTGCATATGGCACGCTACCCTGAAACCGATCCTTCCCATCGGGTTGTATCTGTAAGGGACCATCCGGTGTGGAGGAGGCCAAGAAGGCGCCCACAAGGCTCGTGGCTGGGGCAAGTTGATGTTTCCTGTCGAGATTTGCTTGGAATGGGAAGGGAGCCTGCATGGGGACTTGCGCGTGGTGACCCCCGGGAGTGTCGTCGTAGGGTGGGCGATGCGACGCGCCCCCCAGCGTATGCCCCCAATGATTGATTGACAGCAATCCACCTGTTCTTCAAGCTGCCTGTGGTCCTCCTTCTCAACCCCGAGAAGGTAGATGCCGTGATATCAAGTCTGTTGTTCGAGGTCACGGAGCAGGCTGTCTTGGATACTTCAGAAGGCAGCAGCGTAGACGAAGACGAAGAGGATGATTTTTTCAGGGTGAGACTTATTTATTTTATCAAGATCTTTTTTTTTTTTCTTTTTTTTTACATTTGTGCCTATAGCGCCTGTAGGCAGTGGTGACCCAGGGCTCGGATGGTACGCTCTGGAGGTTCACTTGAGGGCTGTGATGATGGTTGGTCCTCGCCCGTGGTGGCGCTGGCAGAATTCATATAGTGACGCCTGTGATTAGAGGCTCATGCCGCCCCCCTGTGTCCTCCGATGCACTCGCAATCGAAGGTAGAGTTGATGGGCAGGGCATGTGGGTGTTCTTAGGCCACTCGACGGTGCAGAAAGGTTTTGGGTTTCTTCGGGGATCGAACTCGGGTCACCGACAACGCCAGTCGGAGACGCTAACCACTCCGCTACCGCCTCCCCAACTGCATCTACTGCATCTTCAGTTCAATTGTGACAGTTCATTACTCCAAGTCATTATATTAGCAATCTTGAGCGTCATGCTGATCAATTATTGTCATATTTATGATATAGGTGCAATAATATATAGAAAATAAATCTAAGCACTTTTTACTCTTAGTAACAGTATCATTTTTGTCCTGACTCCGATTACATAAAATTGTCTACTTTATATATATATATTATAAATATATATATATATATATATATATATATATATATATATATATATATATATATATATATATATATATATATATATATGTATATATATATATATATATGTATATATATATATATATATATATATATATATATATATATATATATATTATTTCCAGGCTTTCATGAGCCAAGACCAACAGCTACAGAGGGCACCAACTCTAACCGCCTCTCCAACAAGAAGGGGAAAGAGCTTGAGAGTTGGAGTTCAGAGAAGCAGAGGAACAAGCTGCTGGAGCAGACCATGTTTCCCGCCCTTTCCCATGCCACCTGGGTAGATGTGTTTGATTAGTACAACACGGCCATACCCAGCTCTGCACCTGTGGAAAGACTGTTCTCCCAGGGGGCGGACATCATGAAGGCCAAGAGAGCGAGTCTGACCTCTGATCATTTTGACAGATTGGTCTTCATGAAGGGGAACATGGACCTGCTCAATATGGAATTATCACCAGAGGACTCTGCATGAGGAGTCTGAGGTTAAGGGTCTGATATATCGATGAAATATAATTTGAAGTGTTGTGTACTTATACTTATTATTACCCCTTAATGTGCACTTAAGTTGATATAATGAGTGAGTGGTCACAATGAGGGGAAGGTAAAATGTGAGCTATAACATTTGTGGGGCACTGAGGGGTAAGTATAAAAAAAGTACAAATATATATATATATATATATATAATATATATATATATATATATATATATATATATATATATATATATATATATATATATATATATATATATATATATATATATATATATATATATATTATATATATAATATAATATAATATATATATAATAATATATATATATATATATATATTATTATTCCCATAAGTGATTTATTAAATAATATATATTTACTACCACAAAGTGTTTGACCTCTATTTTTGCAATATATGAAGAGGAAATATAACCTAGGTGGTTTGCGGTTTGTGGACTTGCGGTTGCGGAAGTGTGAACTTCAAGAAATTTGCGGACTTGCGGTTGCGGAACGTAAGGATTGGGGTTTGCGGATTTGCGTTTGCGGAAGTGGATTTTCATTTGCGGTGGCCACCTCTGACACACACACGCACACACACACACACACACACACAGACACACAAGCACACACACACATACAGACAAGCACACACACAGACACACACACACACACATACACACACACACACACACATACAAGCGCACACACACACACATATACAAGCACACACACACACACGCACACACACACACACACACACACACACACACATACACACACACACACACACACACACACACACACGCACAATAAATAAAATTAAAAAAATTAAAAAATCCGTAAAGATCATGGGATAGTTAAAATAAAAATATAAAACTCGTTTACACTTGTCTCGAACGTAAAGAAGATTTGCAGACCCACGTGACCAGGGTAGAGTAAGAAGCGTTGGTGTCGACAAAACCATCCTTCCTCTCACCTCTGTTCTTTTTCTTTTTCTTCTTTCCTTTTTTTTTCTCTTTTTTCTTTTTTACTTTATGTCTACACTTTAACGAAGGAAAATAATAGTAAGGAAAATGTTAAACAAAGCACACATGCAAAAAAAAAATCAAATAAATAAAAATAGAGTGTTTCCATAAAACAATATTGATTTAGGTTTAAGCACTTCGGTTCATCTCCTGCAGGTGATAATAAGCAGGGGCGTATTTAGGATCTTGAAACATTGGGGCTTAGCCCAGCCAAGAGATTTAAATTTTTACAGGATTTCAATTTATTTATGAGTATAATGAATATAAGATGTGAGACACTGTGCTCTACCAAATGGCTCCAGTAATTTGATTAGGATAACTTTCGAAACATGAATTTAAAATAAAATTAAGTCTATCTGAGTTGGGGTTCAACTTCGTTATTATTTTCATTTTCATCAGTAGGAGTAAAACCCTAAGAAAAATAGAGTTTTGGCGTGATGAAGATGTCATATAGATTGTATATTCCCAAAGTTTTTTCAATAGTAAATCTGACCAACCTCGGTCTTGTAACTACTTTTTTTTTTTTACATCACAAAGGATTGGCCAAGGACACACAAAACTGCACTTGGAAAAAAAAGCACTTCGAAAAAAATGCACTTCGAAAAAATGTACTTTGAAAAAATGCAGTTCGAAAAAATGCACTTCGAAAAAAATGCACTTCGAAAAAAATGCACTTATGTTAACTCTGCGTCTTGTCCATCTGAAATTCTCTTCGTCACCTCTCCAAAAGGTCTTTAGGTGTCTCCTCTGTCATGCACTCCTCATCTCCTCTGTTCTCTCCACCTCTCTCATGTCCTGCTCATAAAAAAGGATGCCATCAACATACGCTAAGTAGCATCTAACAAAATATCTTATTTTTTACTATAATTTTATGTTGGCCCCAGTCAGAGCTTATCATATTTTTGTGAGATTTTTTTTTTAATAATAAATAAAAATAATAAAAACAGGTATTTGATATGCGGGGCTATTCATAAAACATTCGGGGCTATAGCCCCCAATGCCCATACCTAACTACGCCTCTGGGTGATATTAAGACATATGAAAATTTAACAGAAGAATATTAGGCAACATGTTATAAAGGTTATGGTTCCAGCATGCTTATTAATCTGCCTTTAGTCCAGTTCCTTATGTACTTTCGTTGGAGTTTTTTGGAGATTTGCAAAACTATACATTTTCAATAAAGCTTAGGACCTACTGAACCAGGAAATCAATGTTTACATTTTTTTCAATCACAATATGGCGGCCAGCTTGGATTTTCAAAATGGCGGCCATTTTCGCATGGATTTCACGATATCTCTGCTTCTAATGGTTGTAGACATCTGATCTTGGTGTCTAAATATACATTTTCAAGGGCGAGGAATATAATGGAACGGTGTTTTTGCAATAAATCATTATACTTGCTCGTATTCGTAGTCACATACCATGATTGCTCGTGGTAGTTGCTATGATTTTGTTCCATTTCTACTCAGTCAAAATTATTCACTTGATCTTGTAGCTGCCATGGAAAGTACTAGAGCAATCATACAGTACTCCTATTGCAATCACAACAGAGCTGGCATGACATATTGATTTAATTAGTACAAAACAAAAAGTGAACAATGACCACGTACAATGATGGTATGTGACTACGAATACGGGCATTAATCAAGAAAATGTTCAAAAAGTATTCTCGGCACAGTAATCTATAATAATATAAGCGAAAGTGTGTGTGTGTGTGTGTGTGTGTGTGTGTGTGTGTGTGTGTCCGCTCCAGGTGCCGCCCCCTGTGGCGGAATCCCCTCATATGGCACATTTTTGGAAACGGCTCGAGCAGGGGAAGGTTTTAAGCCCAGTTATGAGATGATCCGATCACTTTTTTCTTCTTTTATTTTAGCAGCCTATTAGCGAGAATTGTGAAAAAAAGTGGGTTGCGAGAATTGAAGAAACCTTGATGTAGGGTGATGGGTAATGGGTGAGTGAATGGGTGGGGTGATGGGTAATGGGTGTGGGGTGATGGGTGAGTGAATGGGTGGGGGTGATGGGTGATGGGTGAGGGAATAGATGGGGGGTGATGGGTAATGGGTGAGTGAATGGGTGTGTGGTGATGGATAATGGGTGAGTGAATGGGTGGGGGGGGTAATGGGTGAGTGAATGGGCGGGGGATGATGGGTAATGGGCAGGGCCGGATTATCCTATAGGCTAGTATAGGCTGCAGCCTAGGGCCCCTCAAGCTTGGGGGCCCCAAACCTGGGGTCCCTGCTAATAGATTTCCAAATATATATTTTTTGAAAAATGATATTTTGCATTGCTGAATAATTCATTTAACTTAAAGTATAATTACAAATAATTTGAGATAAAGGGCCCCTGTTTGAGGCCCTTTATTTGAGATAAAGGGAAGTTTGAGGCCCTTTATTTGAGATAAAGGGCCTCTGTTTGAGTCCTTTATTTGAGATAAAGGGCCCCTGTTTGAGGCCCTTTATTTGAGATAAAGGGCCTCTGTTTGAGTCCTTTATTTGAGACTAGCCGCAAAGCCGCCCTCCGGGCGGACTTTTTGGCTAGCTCCTGCGGAGGGCTATTGGTGGGACTTCGGCCCACCAAACACAGACTCCAGATAGCCCCTTCTAACTTTCCTGAAATCATGGATGTAGAAATGTATGTATTCCCCCCACCCATTCACTCACCCATTACCCATCACCCCCCACCCATTCACTCACCCATTATCCATCACCACACACCCATTCACTCATCCATTACCCATCACCCCCCACCTATTCCCTCACCCATCACCCATCACCCCCCACCCATCATTCAGCATTACCCATCACCCCACCCATTTACTCACCCATTACCCATCACCCTACCCTACATCAAGGTTTCCTCAATTCTCGCAACCCACTTTTTTTTCACACTAGGCTGCTAAAAAAAAAAAAAAAAAAGAAGTGATCGGATCATCTCATAAGTGGGCTTAAAACTTTCCCCTGCTCAACCCGGTTCCAAAACTGTGCCATGTGAGGGGATTCCGCCAAAGGGGGCGGCACCTATCGCTGACAGACAGACAGACAGACACACTTTCGCTTATATTATTATAGATAAAGAGCCCCTGTTTGAGGCCCTCTATTTGAGATAAAGGGCCTCTGTTTTGAGTCCTTTATTTGAGATAGAGGGCCCCTGTTTGAGGCCCTTTATTTGAGATAAAGGGCCTCTGTTTGAGTCCTTTATTTGAGATAAAGGGCTCCTGTTTGGGACCCTAGCTGTAAATCATGGGGCCCCAATAAAAATATAACAAAACATTTTCACGACGGGTGCGGGCGAGTTAGAGGGTGGCTCCGTCTGAGGGGGCCCACAATTTAATTAGCCTAGGGGCCCCAAAAGGTCATAATCCGGCCCTGGTAATGGGTGAGTGAATGGGTTGGGGGTGATGTGAATAGGTTGGCGTTAATACATACATTTCTACATCCATGATTTCAGGAAAGCTAGAAGGGGCTATCTGGAGAGTCTGTGTTTGGTGGGCCTTTGGCCCACCAAACACAGGTGGTGGGCCGAAGGCCCACCAATAGCCCTCCGCAGGAGCTAGCCAAAAAGTCCGCCCGGAGGGCGGCTTTGCGGCTAGTAGTACATATTTAATTAATTGTCACTGTCAATCTCATCATCAGAATCACAGTAGTTGTACACAGCATCATCGTCATTGTCACACTGTGCGCTGCACAAACACATATCTGTGCAAGGTAAGGCCTTGGACTTGCACGAGCAGCGCTGGGACGAGCAGTCTTTTTTGCAATGACATTTCACCATCTCCAGAATGGCCTTGGGTGCGTGGGGAAGGCTTGTGGTCGTTGGTTTTAGCTGGCCATCATCACCCTTGTGATACCCATTCTGAAGCGGGTCCAGCAGATCCTGATGGGGAAGAGAAGCCTGACCCCAGATTCGTGCTTGCACATGTGTCCTCATGATGTGCTGCTTCAAGGCACCCATTGTAGGTGGCAGCTTGTCAGTTTCTGCCATGTACTTGCAGAATAGGTGCCAGCGTAGATCAGGAATGCTTGAGATCTGAATGCCCTGACAAGACCTGAATGACGACCTGGGATGGACCCAGTACAGTTTCAAATACAAGATGAGACCAGAATCAAACACATCATGATGAGTCGCTTCTTATCACATGCCCAGACAAAGGCCGATCTCACAGAGTATCTGGCTCAGAAAACACTGGACTAAAACAAATATTCGTCCCAGCTGATCATCACATCTGCCGCAGGCCACACAAGAAGCAACAAGGATGTCGGTCACTTCCCTCACAACAACCACGAGGAAGCAGACACGCTGATGTCGCTGCTTCCCACTCGCCCACTTCTCAAGGAATGTAGAAATGACGTTCTTCTCTCCTGATACCGATGTTCTTGTCCTCCTCATAGCGAATTATGATGTGCTGCCAAAGAACACCTCAATCTCCATGACTTCAGGGACGCTTCACATCAAGCCAATATGGACAGCTCTGGGACCAGCGAAGGCAAAAGCTTTGCCAGCATTGCACGCATTCTCTGGGGCCGACAACACTGGTCGCTTTGCACGAATAGGCAAACTGACCTGGTTCAAGCTGTTCCTAGATGCTGACGATGACATCATCAGGGCCACATCACATCCATGCTATGTGATGACACAAGTGTGAGCGAGAATGTCCTGCAAACCTTGACCAGGTTTGTATGCCAGGCATACTGTCTGAAGGGCATTCAGATCTCAAGCATTCCTGATCTACGCTGGCACCTATTCTGCTAGTAGATACATGGCAGAAACTGACAAGCTGCCACCTACAATGGGTGCCTTGAAGCAGCACATCATGAGGACACATGTGCAAGCACGAATCTGGGGTCAGGCTTCTCTTCCCCATCAGGATCTGCTGGACCCGCTTCAGAATGGGTATCACAAGGGTGATGATGGCCAGCTAAAACCAACGACCACAAGCCTTCCCCACGCACCCAAGGCCAATCTGGAGATGGTGAGATGTCATTGCAAAAAAGACTGCTCGTCCCAGCGCTGCTCGTGCAAGTCCAAGGCCTTACCTTGCACAGATATGTGTTTGTGCAGCGCACAGTGTGACAATGACGATGATGCTGTGTACAACTACTGTGATTCTGATGATGAGATTGACAGTGACAATTAAAAATATGTACTACTAGCCGCAAAGCCGCCCTCCGGGCGGACTTTTTGGCTAGCTCCTGCGGAGGGCTATGGTAAGGCCCACCACCTGTGTTTGGTGGGCCAAAGGCCCACCAAACACAGACTCTCCAGATAGCCCCTTCTAACTTTCCTGAAATCATGGATGTAGAAATGTATGTATTAACGCCAACCCATCCCAACCCATTCACTCACCCATTACCCATCACCCCCAACCCATTCACTCACCCATTACCCATCACCCCCACCCATTCACTCACCCATTACCCATTCACTCACCCATTACCCATCACCCCCCACCTATTCCCTCACCCATCACCCCCAACCCATCACCCCTACCGATTCACTCACCCATCACCCCACACCCATTACTCATCACCCACCCATTCACTCACCCATTACCCATCACCCTACATCAAGGTTTCCTCAATTCTCGCAACCCACCTTTTTTTCACAATTCTCGCTAATAGGCTGCTAAAAAAATAAAAAAATTAACAAATCATCTCATAAGTGTGCTTAAAACCTTCCCCTGGTCGACCCGGTTCCAAAACTGTGCCATATGAGGAGATTCCGCCACAGGGGGCGGCACCTATCGCGGACAGACAGACACACACACACACTTTCGCTTATATTATTATAGATTAAAACACTGTTCTATTATATTCCTCGCCCTTGAAAATGTATATCTAGACACCAAGATCAGATGTCTACCACCATTAGAAGCAAAGATATCGTGAAATCCATGCGAAAATGGCCGCCATTTTGAAAATCCAAGCTGGCCGCCATATTCTGATTAAAAAATATGTAAACATTGATTTCCTGGTTCAGAAGGTCCCAAAGTTTCTAAAAATTTATAGTTTTGCAAATCTCCAAAAAATTCCAACGAAAGCCTTTTTTTGCACATTGGGAACTGGACTACTTAATACACCTCTCCTGATGCTGGCAAATGGGCAGGATAAGGAAAAGAATATAAAGATACACACTGATACAATGGCTACAATCCTCACAGTTCATATACCAACCTTCCGGCAGGCTTTCAGTATTTCTCAGAGGACGCCGCCAAGAGTCTCACACACCCCAATAAAATAATAAAGTTTCATGTTCGGGGATAAGATTGCCTCAATGCAGCGTTATAGGTAGGTTTTGGGAGCACTCCGCGGATTTCGCGTGTTTTCTAGCAAGATGCCTCGACATTTGTTTTCTGTGTGGTATTTTGAAATCAATAGTTTGATGATTGTTGTCACGCTTTAAAAGAGTTCATATAAAAGTCTTTCTTTGTAAAATTTGTCTATGTGTTCCTTCAATCATGTTTCTCTGTAACTTCTAGGAGTGATAGAAGAATCCCACTGGTTTCCCACCGTAGCCGGGGGTTGTGTCCCACCTCCCGGGATGGTAGCATTGGTCAACACTAAACACTAAGGAAGCAAAATATAAAATAATGGATAGATGAAGACGGGGCCATATGAGTGTAGAGTGTTTGAGTATTCAGGCCCTGTAAAATACAAGGAAAAGAAACCCAAGGACACTTCACCATATAAGAAAACGGTTTTTTATGGCAGAATATTTGGAAGTGGGTAATTTGTCTTCCCTATGGCTAAAAATAGCATTTTATATTCTTATTTATTTACTTGATGACGGTAAATAGGGTTGTGCATGTGTAAGCAAGTAAAATACATATAGTATATGCCAGGTAGATAAGTTATATGCATGTGTGCAGGACAATTATTGACAGATATGAACGAACGCTAGAAAATAACATTATGTCACTACCTGGCAACTCACACACGGCTGCACCAAACGCGTGTGCACTTGGGGAAAGTGCTGCCGGGGCAATTCTTTCAACTTTCTTTAACGCGGTCGACAAGACCTGGTAGGTGAGCACCAAGTCCCGAGTTCAAATGCCACTATGAAGCAACTGTCAAATCCATCATCGACTGGCCGAAGACACCCGCATGCAGCATACCTGTTCTTGCGATTGCGATTACAATTGGGGCGGAGGGAACACCATGTGCAGGATGCTAACCTATAAACCACAGCTGTCATTTTAAAAATCCACCCTGCGCCCCCACAGGCGAGGGCTGGCCATCACAGCCCTCCAGAATGTGCAGGGGCCAACCAAATTAGTTCTTTAAAAAAAAAATCGCTTAGGGTGCTATAGGCTCCAACGTAAAAGGAAAAGAAAAAAGAAAACAGGTAAATACACACACACACACACACACACACACACACACACACACACACACACACACACACACACACACACACACACACATTTACACACACACACACACACACACACACACGAATCCCGTCTCTTTTTATTTTAGTTATGTGTATATAGGGCAAAAGGATGCAGCTTTGAATTAAAAGATGCTAAAACGTTCTTAAGCTGCAGCGTAGAAAATAAAAGGAAATATAGACACACGCGGGAATGATATCGCAAATTTCCTTGTGTATGTTTGTGAATGTTATCATCACCGCGGCAGAATCAATGACACTCACTGATTAGGATATTGAAGGATCAATCAATCATTGGGGGCATACGCCGGGGGCGCGTCGCCTCGCCCACCCTACGACGCCACTCCCGGGGGTCACCACGCGCGAGTTCCCATGCAGGCTCCTTTCCCATACCAAGCAGCTCTCGACAAGAAACATCAACTTGCCCCAGCCACGAGCCTTGTGGGCGCCCCCTTGGCCTCCTCCACGCCGGATTGTCTCTTACAGATACAGCCCGATGGGAAGGATCGGTTTCAGGGTAGCGTCCCACATGCCCATATAGCCGAAGTTGGCGCTGACGGACTATGCAGGTAATAGGCCTCGATTCAGTCTCACGGTGCAATCGCTGATTTGACACGTAATCATCCCAGCGATACCCCATGATTCTGCGAAGACACTTATTACCAAAGGCATTGATTCGTCTCTTCAAGTCACTATTTAGTGCCCATGTCTCACAACCATAGAATAAGACAGGGATCACAAGCGATTTGAAGATCCGGATCTTTGTCCTCCTGCACAGGTACCGACAACGCCAAATACTCCCGCTGAGCGAGTCCATAACACCGTTGGCTATGCCAATCCGCCGTAAGACTTCTTGACGTGACCCGCCGTCATTATGGACTGCGCTACCAAGGTATGTAAAACTTTCCAAGATCTCAATGTCCTCGCCACACGCATGAACAGACTGTACTGCTTCATCTAGTAAGTCTCCAAACACCTGGACCTTGGTCTTGAGCCAGGAGACCTCAAGTCCCAAAGGCTTTGCCTCCTCGTGCAGCGCCTCGAGAGCCATCACCAGGACCTCCAGCGACTCAGCAAAGATTACTGCATCATCGGCAAAAACAAGATCAGTGATCTTGGTGTTGCCAACGGATGCTCCACAATCACTTTGATCTACAACCTTGTCCAATACCCGGTCCATACAAGCGTTGAAAAGTGATGGGGCAAGGACGCACCCTTGCCTCACTCCTGTATTCACAGGAAAGAAGCCGGATACACCTGCCCCACACTTCACAGCACTCTCAGTCCCAGAATACAGACCAGTTATCAAACCAATAGTCCTTGCAGGAATCCCTCGAAGTCGCAGAAGATCCCAGAGTGACTCACGATGCACTGAGTCAAACGCCTTCTTGAGATCAACATAGGCTGCAAGTATCCCCTGTCGAAACTCACGTCGGCGTTCCACCAGGACACGAAGCGCTAGGATACGGTCCGTTGTTACTTACGGATACTTACCAGGCGTGAACCCAGACTGCTGAGGTCTCTGATGCTTCACCAGATGGCTGCGAATCCGTGTCAGCAATAGATGGGCAAGCACCTTGCCTGGTACGCTGAGCAGTGTAATACCGCGGTAATTGTTGCAGTCCTGACGGTCCCCTTTCCCTTTCCAGATAGGGACGACCAGCCCCCTTTTCCAGTCAGGAGGAATGGTACCTGATTGCCACACGGCAGTCAGGACAGCATGCAACCCGTGGATCATGGCCTCACCCCCAGCTTTGAGGAGCTCCGCACTGATATTACAAACACCAGCTGCCTTTCCACCCCTCAACTTTGCTACAACCTCTCTGACTTCGTCAAGAGAGGGTGCGCTTTCGTCAA
>JACEEZ010010557.1:170000-175000 GCA_016584305.1 Chionoecetes opilio
TGCGTGATGTATACTAGTGTGATGTGTGTGTATGTGTAATGGTGTGATGTTTAATAGTGATGTGTAATGGTGTAATAATGTGATGTGTAAAGGTGTGATATATGGTGAGTAATAGTGTGATGTGTAATGGTGTAATGTGTAATGGTGTGATGTGTAATGGTGTGATGTGTGATGTGTAATGGTGTGATGTGTGATGTGTAATGGTATGATGTGTGATGTGTAATAGTGTGATGCATAATAGTGTGATGTGTAATGGTGTGATGTGTAATGTGTAATGGTGTGATGTGTAATGGTGTGATGTGTAATGGTGTGATGTGTGATGCGTAATGGTGTGATGTGTGATGTGTAATGGTGTGATTTGTGATGTGTAATGGTGTAATGTGTGATGTGAATGGTGTGATGTGTGATGTGTAATGGTGTGATGTGTGATGTAATGGTGTGATGTGTGATGTGTAATGGTGTGATGTGTGATATGTAATGGTGTGATGTGTGATAGTGTGATGTGTAATGGTGTGATGTGTGATGTGTAATGGTGTGATGTGTAATGGTGTGATGTGTAATGGTGTGATGTGTAATGGTGTGATGTGTAATGGTGTGATGTGTAATTGTGTGCTGTTTAATGGTGCGATGTGTAATGGTGTGATGTGTGATGGTGTATGTGTGATGGTGTAATGGTGTGATGTGTAATGGTGTGATGTGTAATGGTGTGATGTGTAATGGTGTGATGTGTAATGTGGATGTATGGTAGTGATGTGTGGATTGTAATGGTGTGATGTGTGATGTGTAATGGTGTGTGGATGTGTGATGTGTAATGGTGTGATGTGTAATAGTGTGATGTGTAATGTGTTGTGATGTGTAATGGTGTGATGTGAATGTGTGATGTGTTGGTGTGATGTGTAATGGGTGATGTGTAATGGTGTGATGTGTAATAGTGTGATGTGTAATGGTGTGATGTGTAATGGTGTGATGTGTAATGGTGTGATGTGTGATGTGTAATGGTGTGATGTGTAATGATGTATTGTGTGATGTGTAATGGTGTGATGTGTATTAGTTTAATGTGTGATGTGTAATGGTATGACGTTTAATGGTGTGATGTGTAATGGTGTGATGTGTAATGGTGTGATGTGTAATGGTGATGTGAATGGTGTGATGTGTAATGGTGTGATGTGTAATGGTGGATGTGTAATGGTGTGATGTGTAATGTGTAATGGTGTGATGGTGATGTGTAATGTGTGATGTGTAATGGTGTGATGTGTAATAGTGTGATGTGTAATGGTTGATGTGATGATGTTAATGGTGTGAGTGTGAGTAATGTGGATGTGATTGTGTGATGTGTAATGGTGTGATGTGTAATATGTGTGTTAATGTGTGATATGTGATGTGTAATGTATGTGAAATGTATGTGTATGTGTGATGTGTAATGGTGTGATATGTGATGTGTAATGATGTGATGTGTAATGATGTGATGTGTAATGGTGTGATATGTGATGTGTAATGATGTGAAATGTAATGATGTATTGTGTGATGTGTAATGGTGTGATGGATTGTAATGGTTGATGTGTAATGTGTATATGTGAATGGTGTGATGTGTAATGGTATGTGTATGGTGTATGTGTAATGGTGGTGGATGGTATGTGAGTGTAATGGGTGATTGTAATGGTGTGATGTGTAATGGTGTGATGTGTAATGGTGTGATGTGTAATGGTGTGATGTGTAATGGTGTGATGTTTGATAGTATGATGACATCATACTATCAAACATCACACCATTGGACATGTGTACTGAAAATATTCACAATAACCTCATAAATTAAATGGAGCCTATTTCCAAGACCCTTATAAGGTTTACTGACGTAACACTTAGTCAAACTAAAAAAAAATGTTTACGGCTCGTTTTTGAAAAACGTAAGTTATTTTGATACAATTTCTTTCACCCTCATCATTTTTTATCCGATCTTTACATATGAGGTATCAATGGATAGCTGGATAAAAAACGTAGAGAAGTATGGTGGATTTTTTGGTTATATCAATTACGAACATGGCACTAGTGTTTCAAACATAATTTTTGGGGAAACTTTTCAATATTTTAAGATTTTTCTTTCTCAGTGATAAACAAAGATAGAGAAAAACCACACCATAGAATCTGTCTCTATAAGTAGAAGAGTTAATGGTTAAAAAATAAAAGAAATGCATCTATAATCCTAAGAGTTTAAAGCAATTTAAACCAGCCGAATTTTCCTCTAATTTTTATTATTGGGCCAAAAACTATTGGCCAGATCTGAATGAAACTTTGTTTTAAAGTCTACTTAGCCCTTAATAACCCATTACATTTGCAGAAAGATCCATCAGTAAACAAGATTTAGGGTGGGCGGTCCCCTTAAAGACTTAGAGTGTCAGTGGCGTAGCTAGGTATCTATCAATGGGGGAGCACCTGGGGGTGCACAGCTGAGTATAGAGGGACACTAGGCAAGCGGAGCTAAGGAACATTATGATGCCACATAGAAGGGTATAAGGGCTTATTCTAAGATCAGATCAGTGGTGGGTATTATAGCATTATACAGAATAGGTCAGCCATGGCCAATGGGGAGGCACCGGATTCTCATGGGAGGGCACAACCCCCCCACCGTAGCTACGCCACTGTAGATTGTGCGTCCAGGGTCTACAGTTGTCGCCACCGTGATGAACCAGCGGCCATCTTACTGGGCTGGGCTGACTTGTTCCATAATCAACAATTTTATATACCTCACTTTTACCCGATTTCCTGACAATAACATTTGATATTAAGAATAACTGAGGCATGCTGCTTTCTGAAGAAATTCTGCATTGCATTAGTGTAAATTTGTAACTAATATTACAAGCTCAAATATACGAAAATGAGGGTTAAGTAAAATAGTGCATAAAACATTTCCCCCCCCCTTATTTGGCTTCAACTCCTCATTGCTCGGCTACTTTTGATCCTTTACATTTTTAAGCACGGTTCTTGAATCAGCACACGATTCTGATGATGTTGATATAAGAAAAATTCCTGTGAAAATATCTAGAGGGTCAAAATTGCCTGGGAACATGAACATGCAGTGAAGACAGTGTCGCATCAAGAAGGGAAGTCGAGATCACGACCAAGTTCATGAGCTCCACCATCCCTAGGCTGATCAAGGCAGCGCCAAGCCTCTCCTGCTGAATCCCTGAGGCGCCTGGTGAAGCACTGCCATGCACAAAACATTCGCTTGTTAATCAATCACACGCACAAGTTCTACCTCACCGGCTGTTGTGACGCCAAGCACACCTTTGCGTCACCTAGGTGCGGGAATCACAAAATGCACACCAATCACTCTGCAACATCCACAGTAGGATATCTGGGAAAAAAATGGAACTATGATTGACTATAAGTTTCTAAATGCATTCATGAAACCAAAATATCAGTTTGTCGAGAATGTTCCCATCACGTTCTCTTAAATAAAAAAAAAAACCAAGTCTTGCGGCGTTCCGTTGTGCCTGTCCCTCTGCCCCCCTCCACTACCTGCCCCAACACACCAGCGGGCGAAGCAATCCTTCATTATTTTTTAGTCTCGTTGGCTAATAAACGATTTCCCAAGACGCCGGAAGCAATGAATATTCCCCGCGGTAATCACCATAACCACCGCCAATGCAGCTTCCTCGCACGCCCGTCCTTACGTGTATATTTTGTATAATGTGCATTCAGCTCACGCCCGGGAAAACGTAATATATTTTGCGACATACACGCCTTGGGCCACACTTGACTGCTCTGCGTGGTGATGCGGTCCATGGCCTCTCTCTCAGGGCGGGGCAGAATTATCGGCTCATTCCTGAACAAGACGTTGTTAGGATTCAGTGAAAAAGAAGTATGTAGCCTGGTATGTAAAATGTTAAAATGGAAGAAAGAAAAAGTTATTCCTCTTTTTTTTTTTATAAATACGTAACAATACTATACAACAATTAATTCATTGTAAATATATTTGAAGTCACTCCTAAACGTTGGGTTACACAACACTTTGATAGTTAGTTCACTTACATGGTGTTGAGGAATCGTAATGGTCAAAACAAACCTTTCCTGTCACAAACCACGTCTGTTCAATCCAAGCCATGCTAGCAGGCTGTCATTTATGTTACTTTATCGAAGAAATCGTTTTTGTTTCACTCTACATTTCAAAGTTTAAGTTTCCATGTACATCAATTATTGTAGTTCTTATAGTTCCCGGAAACAGCCAAGTTTTTATTTATTGCTTTTCCCTTTACTATCCTAGAATTCCAGTCTTTACCGTTTATATCTCTGGCCCTAATCCCAGTACAGTTCCAGTCCCATTCCCCAACTAGACCTAGTCACAACACAAACCCAACCACGCCTTCATCATCAGTTCTGCTCCCTGTCCTGCGGCAGCCTCAGCCTCACGTGACCCAGCCCCGTTCTCAAGCCCCAGATGTACCTCAGTCTGAGTAAACTACAGAGCCAAACACAAAACATCCCTGTTCAATCAGCCTCACATGAACTCGGTCCATTCCCCCCCGCCTGCCTCATCATCCGCCTGCCTTGCTCATACCTCCGAGAACAGAATAAAGAGGAGCAGTAGAGGATGAGTCCGTCTGATAAACCTTTTTTTAGTTTATTATTAAAATTCGTCTATCTATAATAATATAAGCGAAAGTGTGTCTGTGTGTGTGTCTGTCTGTCTGTGTGTTAGCGATAGGTGCCGCCCCCAGTGCCCCAATCCCATCATATGGCACAGTTTTGGAACCGGGTCGACCAGGGGCACATTTTAAGCCCACTTATGAGATGATCCGATCACTTTTTTTTTTTTTTTTTTAATTTTAGTAGCCTATTAGCGAGAATTGTGAAAAAAAAGTGGGTTGCGAGAATTGAGGAAACCTTGATGTAGGGTGATGGGTAATGGGTGAGTGAATAGGTGGGGTGATGGGTAATGGGTGTGAGGTGATGGGTGAGTGAATGGATGGGGGGTGATGGGTTGGGGGTGATGGGTGATGGGT
>JACEEZ010010557.1:177500-187500 GCA_016584305.1 Chionoecetes opilio
TAGAGGACCGAGCGTTGAGGATCATCAAAGACAGCAATGCCAGACAGGATCCACATATCTACTCCCTCCAACACCGACGTGACGTGTCGGGATTCACCGCGATGTTCAAGGTGCAGGTGAAACGTGAGTCACCTTCAGGCGTTGTGGCAGCCACACCGCCTGGCCCTGGTGGCCAGGGCGGCCAGGGGGCAGCACCTCCCGTGCTGTCGCCCTGGCTCCTAGTGACCTGTTACAGCCCCGCTGCCGGACGTGGCACTACCAGTTCCAGTTCATGAACACCCTGATATCATCACACATAGACTTCGATGGAGCGAGTGTCCATGAATTTATAGTGATGGTGAATAACTGGTTGCTGGGCGGAGCTGAAGTGATTAATGACTAGTATAAGGACCAGTCAGGCTTCAAGATAGGGCGCATTAATGGGTCCCAGACATAACTACGTCACGGTTTGTTTACATCGGTGCATTGTAGGAGCAAGGCGGGGTCGCCGCGGGTGGACCTACGAAGGGAAAACTACGGCGATGGAAGAATTTCGAGTTATTTTGCGCGAAATTGATATTCCAGGTGATATATTACTGTGCTCTGTTCTCGCTGACAACACTATAGAGAAGACCTGAGGTAATGGCTGATGTGCAGAGGCTTCTAAACCAAGAAAACAGAGTCAAAACAGAGCCTCGTCAAAAGGTAAGCAGCTGGTAGGTACGTAATGTGTCCCTACCACTTGCTTACTTCTTAATGAGACTCTGCTGTGACTGTTTTCCTGGTTTAGAAGCCTTTGCACGTCAACCATCACCTCAGGTCTTCTCTATGTTGTCAGCGAGCACGGAAATATAGCACCTGGAATATTAATTTCGCCCAAAACAACTCTAAATATTTTCATCGTCGTAGTCTTCTCTTTGTAGGTTGTACATATTCATGGTTATGATAGTATTAAAATACCTTATTAATTGATTTCCTTTTGTTGTCTTTCCTCATAATAAGTAGTGGTACATCATGGTTTAAGTGTTACTTGACGAGCCAATGAATACTCTTGAGTCTATACCAACATCACCAACCTTTGCTTTGATTTATCTTATTACTCCATCCATAAATAAGTTGCATAACCACCGTGACATTACCCATCCTTGCCTCATGGTACCTGGTACTGTCGTCTACCGATATTTTTATCCCTACACAAATCGGGAAAACTCGCCGACGGTAATGGTTAGGTTAGATTTTGCTTTGATGTTTGAAGAAATTTCGTCAGTTTACGACGCAGCTGAGATGGATCTCCACTGTAACCAGACAGCTCTCTAACAGACTACCCCTAGAGAGCTGTCTGCTAGTGCTTATAGTGTTGGCCGAAGCCAGCACCCCAGGAGGTGGGTTACAAACCCCCGGCTAACACCCGGTACCCATTCACTGCTGGGTGGACAGGGGCTCGGGTTTTAAAGAAACAGCCCAACTGTTTCCGCTCCGCCCGGGGATCGAACCCGGGACTTCTCGGTTGTGAACCGAGCGTGCTAACCCTTACACCACGGAGTACCTTTGATTTATCTTATTACTCCATCCATAAAGAAGTTGCATAACCACGGTGACATTACCCATCCTTGCCTCATGGTACCTGGTACTGTCGTCTACCGATATTTTTACCCCGACACAAATCGGGAAAACTCGCCGACGGTAATGGCTAGGTTAGATGTTGCTTTGATTTATCTTATTACTCCATCCATAAACAAGTTGCATAACCACGGTGACATTACCCATCTTTGCCTCATGGTACCTGGTACTCTCGTCTACCGAAATGCTCGTACCTACACAAATCGGGAAAACCCGCCGACGGTAATGGTTAGGTTAGGTTACCGTTAGGTTAGGCAAAGGTCAGTTAGGTTAGGTATTCATAATCACAGGTAAAAGCTTATTAGTTATACATACATACTCCACCATACACTCTAACTCAACGCCACATCCCCCAGTCTACTCTGCATGATTGGTATAGTCCGATGACACGAACTCACTTGGACGAACTATTTTTTTCTGGTGAGTGAGAGAGAGAGAGAGTAGCAGAGAGAGAGAGAAGAGAGAAGGGAGAGACGAGAGAGACTAGTAGAGAGATGAGAGAGAGAGAGAGAGAGAGAGAGAGGAGAGAGAGAGAGAGAGAGAGAGAGAGAGAGAGAGAGAGAGAGGAGAGAGAGAGAGAGAGAGAGAGAGAGAGAGAGAGGAGAGAGAGAGAGAGAGAGAGAGAGAGAGAGAGAGAGAGAGAGGAGAGAGGAGGAGCGAGCGAGAGAGAGAGAGAGAGAGAGAGAGAGAGAGAGAGAGAGAGAGAGAGAGAGAGAGAGAGAGAGAGAGAGAAGAGAGGAGAGAGAGAGAGAGAGAGAGAGAGAGAGAGAGAGAGAGAGAGAGAGAGAGAGAGAGAGAGAGAGAGAGAGAGAGAGAGGAGAGAGAGAGAGAGAGAAGAAAAAAAAAGTTGCGAAATGGGAGTTAAGAGAATAAGAAAAACGTGGAGGGGAGGCGAGGCAGCAACATGGAAATGAAGACAGGAGTGAATGAATGAGGGATGGGAGGATTGCAGAAAAAGCTGGAGGAAAATCGAAGTATACTCTAAGTACTATATACTATAGTACTTGTTTATGGCAGAGAGAGAGAGAGAGAGAGAGAGAGAGAGAGAGAGAGAGAGAGAGAGAGAGAGAGAGAGAGAGAGAGAGAGAGAGAGAGAGAGAGAGAGAGAGAGAGAGAGAGAGAGAGAGAGAGGAGAGAGAGAGAGAGAGAGAGAGAGAGAGAGAGAGAGAGAGAGAGAGAGAGAGAGAGAGAGAGAGAGAGAGAGAGAAAAAAAAAAAGAGAAAGAGAGAGATACGCAAGTAAGAAGCAAGGAAATACATAAAAACAAGTCTCATCTCTATGCAAAGATAAAATATGAGAATATCATACGCAAATAGCGGTCAAGCTCACACAATTTTGATATAAATTTATCGTCCCTTTACAACATGGTCCAGGAAAGTGGGCGGCCGGGTTGACTGGGCGGGGGCGGGAGGTGTGGGCTAGGTGGTATAGAGCGTTGTGAGGTGGAGAGGGAGGGGATATGGAGTTAGCGGAAGGGCAGGAGTGGGAGGGGATGTGAACCAGTACGAAGAGTCATGGCGGTAGACGGTATAGACGGTCACGGTTAGGACACGGTTGTACCATGAGAAAAGGGTACTAATTATTGGAACGAAGAGCCTGAGCGATGGTTGTAGGTCACGGTCGAAGACACGGGTACCCCCGTCTCTTCCTGCAACATTCGATGATTTTTTATTAAATTCCGAATCTGGAGTGATTAATAGATATTTTAACAAGATATTTTCCAATATGTATTTAAGTGTAAGTTTAAAATTAATTGGTATTTCACATGCGGTAATAAGTGCTAATAAGTTATTTGAGTGACAATAATACGCCTGGGCAACAGGGTTGGTTTTGATTATTAATTAAACTGCCGCCTTTCTCGAGGTCACTGCTTCAAAGGAATCTTTCCTCTGGTTCGAGGAACCAGCTTCAAAGAGTCACTTATCGCACATGTATACTTGGATACACGTCTCTACTGTCTATCAACTTCATAAAATATATATTTCACAACCGAGCAACGGTTTTGTTGATGTTTTTGATGAGTTGGCGGGCAAATCCGCATTATAGTCATACCAAGACAAGGAAGTTTGAAGAAACACTATTACCAGTTCGCACCCGCGTCATATCTCTGCTGACCCTGTCTTGTCTAGTTGGCGTCAACTCTTGGTAAATATTTGAAGGCTCGGTCTAGGGGTGGTATTGCAAGTGAAACCTAATCACGAAGACGACACTAATCGGGACAATTGTCCCGATTAGTGTCGAATCGGAACAATCCACTCCGGCGATCGCCTGGCGAAGCTGCGCCAGGTGAACGCCAGAGTGAGGAAGTCCATACTTTAATTAAAGCCCGTTGTTCACCCACCCTGGAGAACGCCAGGGTGGGCGACGTGAGTGTTCGCCAGCGCTAACCTTCTCCTATTCTCGCTCGATTTAGTGGAATACCTCAGGAAAAGCGCGGGAAATCAAAGTTTGTTTACACATCGACACCATGGCCACGAGGTTACGATGTATATCCTGTATCCAATGTGGATAAAGGGATGCTCATTTGGGACACCAACAGGTCAGTGTCGTCTCCGATCAATATTGTCTCTCCTGACAATAGTGTGTTGATTCTAGAGCGGTCTTAGAGAAATCTGTGATCACTACCGCAGATATGTCACATCTAGGCGAGAGGCGCGCAGCAAGATAATCTGCTTCACACCGCGCGCCTCTCCCCGGCGCTGCACACATATATCATGGCCAAATAGGTCGGAAATGGGTGCTAAGCTATCTGGAAAGGCACAGCTTTCTTGCTGTATCCATAAGGGATGCAAGTATATGCCATATCGCAAAAACATATATCAGAAACACCCAAAATTCTTCAAGTACTATATTTTTTTCTGAATTTACGTGTATTTGTATCAGGGCCGGGCTGGGAGGCTGCCTGCCGTGACATCACCAGCAAGTTTCGCGCCACGGCTGGAATGGGGCTGTTGTTTTTCCCGCGCTTTTTACATAAGTCATGTTTTTAGAGAAATAAGGCGTGGAAATGAAATATTTTTTGTGGATTAGGTATTTTGAATGAACATACAACATAATTATGCAAAGAAAAAATGGATCTGGACGATTACTTTAATGAGTGGGTAGACAGGTGGCAGATGGAATTTAATATAGATAACTGCAGCGTTATGAATGTTGGCCGAAAAAACCCTGGTAATAGATACACTATACGCAATGTATCGCTGAAAAGATCAGAAGGTGAGAAAGATCTGGGAGTGAGGGTGAGCTCAGACCTCCGACCTAGGAAACAATGTATTGAGGCTAGAAATAGAGCTAATTGGGTGTTAGGATTCATTACCAAAAGTGTAAAAATTAGAAGTGCTGAAGTTATTCTAAAGCTTTATTTGGCTCTAGTCAGACCTCACCTAGACTATGCGGTTCAGTTTTGGTCTCCATATTACAGGATGGATATAGTCTTGTTAGAATCAGTGCCGAGAAGGATGACCAAAATGATTCAAGGGATGCGTAACTTTAGTTATGAGAAGAGATTGAAGCTATTAAATTTGCACTCAATCGAGAGACGCAGAGTAAGGGGCAACCTGATAGAAGTTTTTAAGTGGATAAAGGGATATAATAAAGGAGAGGTAGGAAAAGTTCTTACGGCTTTAACCAGGGTAGAACAAGAAAGGGATTCGCAGAATCATGGAGTATCGCTGGGATGATAACGTGTCAAATCAGCGCTTGCACCGTGAGACTGAATCGAGGCCTATTACCTGCATAGTCCGTCAGCGCCAACTTCGGCTATATGGGCATGTTGCACGCTACCCTGAAACCGATCCTTCCCATCGGGTTGTATCTGTAAGAGACACTCCCGCGTGGAGGAAGCCAAAGGGGCGCCCGCAAGGCTCGTGGCTGGGGCAAGTTGATGTTTCTTGTCGAGAGCTGCTTGGTATGGGAAAGGAGCCTGCATGGGGACTCGCGCGTGGTGACTCCCGGGAGTGGCGTCGTAGTGTGGGCGAGGCGACGCGCCCCCCGGCGTATGCCCCCAATGATTTATTGATTGATTCTTCGGGACCATTGTCCCGATCACTATTTTCTTCGTGACTGGGTTTCACTTGCAATACCACCCTGAGTCAGTCTCTGAATCTGGTGCAATCGCTGATTTGACACGTAATCATCCCAGCGATCCCCCATGATTCTGCGAACACTTATTACCAAAGGCATCGGTTCGCCTCTTCAAGTCACTATTTAGTGTCCATGTCCATATCCATAGAGTAAGACAGGGATCATATGCGACTTGAAGATCCGGATATTTGTCTTTCTGCACAGGTACCGACAACGCCAAATACTCGTGCTGAGCCAGTCCATAACACCGTGGGCTATGCCAATCCGCCATAAAACTTCTTGCCGTGAACCGCCGTCATTATGGACTGCGCTACCAAGGTATGTAAAACAGACTGTACTGTTTCATCTATTAAGCCTCCAAACACCTGGACCTTGGTCTTGAGCCAGGAGACCTCAAGTCCCAAAAGCCTTGCCTCCTCGTGCAGCCCCTCGATAACCATCACCAGGACCGCCAGTGACTCAGCAAAGATTACTGAGGAAACTCCCAGTGAGTGGAGTCGGTGACTCCAGAGACCCCCGGGAGTGGAGTCGTAGGGTCGGCGAGGCGAAGCGCCCCCTGGCGTATGCCCCCAATGATTGATTGATTGATAACACTGGGGAACAAATTTTTGTTGAGTTAGGTCTGACACTTGTTATTAAGTAATTTTTGGGTGCTGAATCCAAAACTGATCTCAGTTTTTCTCTATCACGTCAAGTTTTTGAACTGTAGGATTTTCGTTTTCTTAAAAAATATGAAAAATACTGTACATAACAGTAACAGTGCTTATTTTATAAAAAGTTGCAAATGTTAACATACAATGAAAAATGAAAGAAATAGGCATGAATAGAATGTTTATTTAACATTATCATGTTTTTAGAAAGGATAAGGCTATAATTGTGTGCAGGTTAAGGTAAAAATTTACGTTTGTAGCTTTGTCTGGAGTGTTCAACTTGAGGACTATCGCGTTTGATGCTCCAACAATAGTCAGCCATCATATGCACATCCCATCTACCCTGGTAACGTTCTTCCATAACCTTCAAATCTTGGTGAAATCGTTCACCTTGCTCGTCGCTAGCAGCACCAAGATTTTCCGGAAAGTTGGCAAGATGGCTATGCAAAAAATGTACTTTAATACTCATGTTGCAACCAAGCGCTTTGTAGCTCTCCAATAGTTTCTGAACAATTTCTGTGTAATTACTTGCACGTGTATTTCCAAGAAAGTTCTTGACGACGTCTTTGAATGATAGCCAAGCATTCTTTTCAAGGTCTGACATAGTACCGTTAAAATGTTCATCTTTGATGAGCTGTCGAATTTGTGGACCATCAAACACACTGGCCTTGATTTTTTCAATTGACAGTCCAGGAAATGCCAAGATGATGTACTTCAAACAGTCGCCATCAGTTGACAATGCTTTTACAAATTGTTTCATGAGACCTAGTTTTATGTGCAGAGGTGGGAATATTATTTTTTCCTGTCAACAAGTGGCTCATGTACAATGTTAGGATCTCCAGGTTTAAGATCAGATCTCGGAGGCCAATTCGTCTGAACCCAATGCTTCTCTCGAGCTCTGCTATCCCACATACAGAGAAAGCAGGGATACTTTGTGTATCCACGTTGTTGACCAAGAAGGAAGGACACCATTTTAAGGTCAACACAGATGATCCAATTGTGTTTGTCATATTGCAATAACTCAATGACTCTCTTTACATCTCCATATTCTTCACGAAGACAGACCGAATGCCCAATAGGGACTGCGCCAAACAAATTGCCATTGTGTAGAAGGACACACTTCAAGCTCCGCTTTGAGCTATCAATAAACAATCGCCATTCATTTGGATTGTAGATTGAAAGCCCTAATTCCTTCAGTAAACCAGGAATGTTATGGCAAAACACAAAACCGCTGGCACTTCGAAAGTACTGCAGAAATGTACTTTCTCTGGTTCGAAAGTATGATACCTTCACTCCTTGTTCAAGTATGTTTTTCTCGTTCAGTCTTGATGCTAGTATTTCTGAAGCTTTTTTGGATAGGCCCAAATCACGTGCTAAATCATTCAACTCGTGCTGATCAAATCCCCTACGAACTGAATCCTCGTGAATGTCAAAATCTCCATCATTGCTGTCACTGCGTTCTTCAACATCACTCAGATCTTCTAGAGGAGGTAGTTGTTCGAAAACTGGCACTGGAATTTCAGCTGAATGAGGCATTGGTCATATAGCTGACGGACACAAGTGGAATTTTGCTTATCTGGAGGGTAAACTGTGGAGAAAAAACTTGACGTGCTAGAAAAAAACTGACTACAGATTTGGAATCAGCATGCCAATTTTAGTCTAAATAAGCTCAAAAATCTAACTCAACAGTTTTTTTTTCTTCAAATTGTTCCCCAGTGTAATGATTTACGTGTCTAAAGGGGGTCGAAAAATGTCTTGGGGCGTCAAAAAAGGGTCGATCATTTGTGTGTGTGATGGTAGACTGTGTGTGTGTGTGTGTGTGTGTTTCTTGGTAACAACCATCACTACCACCACCATCACTGCTACTGTTACGACGACAATCACCCCCACCACAGTGGCAGTGCCTAAGAAGTGCCTTCCTTGTACTGTTAATTGGTTGATGGTGGAAAGAGGATCACATCCCTATGAGGTGTTCCTGTCATCAGGCCATCAATGCTACTGTCACCGGTTTCCTGGAGAAACTGGATGCTCTCGCCTCTCACGTCGAGGTGTTCAGTGATATACTGCTAAAGGTGCCTTTACCTTGCGCGTCACAACGCGGCGCTCCTTTCTCGGCATCGTCCCAGCCTGCTTCCCGGAAACCTATCGGCAGACTTCGCGAACCGGATGCCGCTTCACGTTATCTCTTGGAAACTATCGGCCTCCATATACAGTGCCTTCCTCCTACTGTTATTGGTTGATGACAGAGAGAGGATCACATACATATGAGGTGTTCCTGTCATTGGTGGTGGCTTTGCACACACTGAACACACGAAAACCGCCTCCACCTGACCCTTGTCTCAGGCACAACCATGACTATGAACTGTCATCCTCTACTGTCACTGTCGCATAATGAACGCCTCGACCCACCAGAGTCGAGACAGCTCCCCGACACCGCCACTGCGTGACGCAGTCGTGTTGCGTTTGGGGAATACACCCACGACCCCCCCCACAACTGACCTATGGAAGTATATACTGAGTGCCAGGTGGGGCGGGGCATAACTCTTGGACCGCCACTGACATGGAGGCGTGAAAGGTGTGGCAGACGGCTGGGTTGGCGCGTGGAGGAAGGCGGCCAAGTGAACTGATGGTAGGCGCGGACCGGTGTTGTCACCTCGCCGTCCACCCCAGGTTTTCCGCCAAAACCTTGCGCGCTCTCTGCGCAGTCTTGACTCGGGCGTAGCCCGGTCGTCATATGGTCATATGGTCTTGTTGCAGTTGTCACGTGGCCGTGAGCTATGATTCCGGTTTTTTTTTTTTTTTTTTTTTTTTTTTTTTTTTTTTTTTTACATCACAAGGAACTGGCCAAGGGCACAACAAAAATGGGTAACACAAAGCCCGCTTAGTTGCCAGTCCCTATAAAGAAGACAGTAAGAGAATAAAAATAAAAAAGAGGGGTGAGCCAATTAAGTTCGGGAGGTGTCTTGTTACTCTTCTTTTGAAAAGATTGAAGTCATAGGAAAGTGGAAAAATAGAAACAGGAAAAAATAGAAACAGGAAGAGAGTTCCAGAGTTTACCAGTGAAAGGGATGAAAGAGTAAAGATACTGATTAACTCTTGCATTAGGAAGATGGACAGAATAGGGATGAGAATGAGTAGAAAGTCTTGTGCTGCGAGGCCGCGGGAGAGGGGGAGGCATGCAGTTAGGAAGTTCAGAAGAGCAGTGAGCATGAAAATAATGGTAGAAGAGAACAAGAGAAGCAACATTGCGGCGGTGATTTAAAGATTGAAGACAGTCAGTCAGAGGAGGGGAGTTGATGAGACGAAAAGCTTTTGACACAACCCTGTTTAGGAGAGCTGTATGAGTGGATCCTCCCCAAACATGTGAGACATACTCCATACATGGGCGGATAAGGCCCCTGTAAAGAGCAAGCAATTGGGAGGGAGAAAAAAAAGGACGCAGACGCCACAGGACACCTAACTTCTTAGAAGCTGTTTTAGCAAGAGATGAGATGTGAGATTTCCAGTTCAGATTTTTAGTAAAGGATAGTCCGAGAATGTTCATTGTAGGAGACAGTTGAGTGTCATTGAAGAAGAAGGGATAGTTATCTGGTAGGTTTTGTCGAGTAGATAGGTGAAGAAATTGGGTTTTTGAGGCATTGAACAAAACAAGGTTTGCTTTGCCCCAA
>JACEEZ010010557.1:192500-229548 GCA_016584305.1 Chionoecetes opilio
GACACTTGAGATAACAAGGTCAACAGTGATACTTGATGTAATAAATTCAACAGTGACACTTGAGATAACAAGGTCAACAGTGACACCTGATGTAATAAATTTAACATTGACACTTGAGATAACAAGGTCAACAGGGACACTTGATGTAATAGATTCAACAGTGACACTTGAGATAAAAGGTCAACAGTGACACTTGATGTAATAAATTCAGACACAATATAATAAATTCAGAGACATTTCACACACACACATTCAACAGGTCATTTCTCAACGGATTTTTTATCTGCCTACACCACAGGCAAGCCTGTTAAAATCTTCATCAAGCAAGTCTGTTAAATTCTTCATTTCAATTCATCTATAACGTGTTGTGAAAGATAACCCGGTTTTCGAGTTATTATATTTATAAGATTTAAGCAGCATGGAATTATGAACTCAAAACTCGCATAATGCGCTCATTTCTCGATAGATTTTTATTTCGATTACAGCACAGGGAAGCCTGTTGAAATCTGGACTTTTATTAATCTATAATGTTTGGTGAAATAACACACGGTTCTCGAGAAAATAATGTATTACCGGTTTTCTGGGTGGGCTAAAAGGCACTTCTCCAAGTGAAAAATACGCTTCATGCAATCATTTTTCAATGGATTTTTATTTCGATTACACCACAGGGAAGCCTGTTGAAATCATGAACTTTATTCATCTATAACGTTATGTGAAATAACACACAGTTTTCTAGATAATAATGTATTACCTGTTCCGCAGCCTATTTCATTGTCCCAGCGTAACGGTGTTCTGGGTGGGCTAAAAGGCACTTCTTCCAGTGCAAAACACGCTTCATGCGATCATTTCTCAATGGAATTTTATTTCAATTACACCAGAGGGAAGCCAGTTGAACACATGATTTTATTACATCAAGAATTTTTTCATGTGAACTGCACAACACAAATACAAGTAACAACATTGATAAAAAGGTGTAAGATTTGAAGTTTTCGAATGATTAAGCATTCATTGATCGTAGTCAATACAGTCGGGTTTGGGGATCCAAATCAAATTCTGCTTAGGGCTCTATAACACTGGGTAACAAAAACATATGTTTTGAAAATCGTCCAGGGTTTTCCAGCTGAATTAGACTAATTTTGATGCTCTGAGTCCGAAAATGACCTTGGTTTTGCTCAATCAGGTCAGGTTTTTTTGCTACAGAAATTTAAAAAAAATCGATTTTTCGTAAAAAAAAAATTTCTGCGGATCATCAGCTGAGAAACCCCTGATGATTTTTTCCGTTTTCCTCAAGAAATAAAAGTCAGCGTATCCAAATTCATTCAGTTTTTATTTAGTCCATCAAATTTGATAAGCATAATTATCATAATATTAGTATAAGAATGAGCGTTACGTGACACAAAAGTTCAGAGTTCACGGCATAAATCGGCTTTTCTTCGATTCCCGTGTGTGAGCAGCTGCTGGGTTGTCTCTCTTCAGCGACCAGCAGTAGTCCGCCATCATGACTGCGTCCCACCTCCCTGGTACCTCTCCTCCATTTGGCGCATGTCCTGATGGAACCTTTCTCCTGCTCGTCGCTCATCGCCCCAAGGTTTTCAGGAAATTTCTCCATGTGTGAGAACAGGAAGTGCATCTTAATACTCATCAAACACCCGAGTTTTTGGAAGGCCTCTATCATGCTGCTGACGAGTCTGGCGTGGTTTGCTGCCTTCGTGTTCCCAGGAAGTTGTTCACCACCTGCACAAACGATTTCCACGCGGCCCCACTCTAGCGTGTTCATGGAGTTTTGGAACTCTGTGTCCTTTATGAGCTGCCGTATCTGTGGGCCATCGAAAATGCCGGCCTTCAGCTTCTCAATGGTCAGTCCAGGAAAGGCTCGGCACAGGTAGTGAAGCACCTCCCATCCTTGTCCAGAGCGCGCGTGAACTGTTTCATTAACCCAAGCTTCAAGTGTAGCGGTGGGATCAATATCTTCTCCCGGTCAACAAGAGGTTCGTTTATGATGTTCTCGCCCCAGGTACTAACTGCTCTCGCGCCGGCCACTCTTTCTTACATAGTGCTGGGCTCTGTCTCGACTGTCCCACATGCATAAAAAGCATGGGTATTTCGTGAACCCGGACTGCTGACCAAGTAGAAAGTTCCCCATCTTCAAGTCGACGCAGATGATCCATTGGTGCTGCTCATATTGGATTTTGTCGAGCACGTACTTCACTGCTTCATATTTCTCTTTGAGAGTTGTGGAGTGCGCAAGAGGGATTGAGGCGAACTGGTTCCCGTTGTGGAGGAGCACACACTTCAAAGAGCGCTTACAGCTGTCAATGAAGAGTCGCCAATCTCTCGGATCGTTTTGAGGAGCGCCGATTTTTAACAAGAAGACGGCGACATCTCGGCAGTACACGAGGTCTTCCTCCTGGCAGAAGTAGCCCATGTAGGCCTCATGCCTTCTACGAAAGAAAGTGATACGCGCGTCCTTGCCAAGTAGATTTTTCTCTTTGAGTCTGGAGGCAACAGCTCGGAGGAAGTCTTCGACAAGCTGAGATCCCGAACCAGATCATTAAGCTCACATGTGAAAAGGGCTGCGGACTATCTTGTGCTTCATACTCTTCTTCTGTATATCCTCGCTCGTCTGTACTGGTGGCCTCGTCGTCGCTGTCGGGAAGCTCTGTGAACGCTGGTACAGGAATTTCTTCGCAGTGAGCCAGTGGACGGGGGGCAGATGGAAGGTCGGGGTACTGGAGGCTGTGCCGATTCTTCCGGTTTATGCCATTAGTATTGATGCGCAGAAGTAACAATCCGATGCATGGTCAAACGGCTCCCTCCAAACCATCGGAATCCCAAACTTCAGTGAAGTTTTCGCGCCCTTCGTCCACCGCCGGAGGTATTCCACGCACGTCTTGCACACCGTGTGCGGTGCCCAGGACTTATCTTGGTCACCCAGCTGACTTTAAAGTAAGCCCCGTAGGCGCGCTTCACAAATCCTGTGATGTTCTTCCTGTCCCCTGACAGCGTGTATTGTCCGCAGATGTAGCAGAAAACGTCAGGATTATTCCTGCATGACCGTCGCGCCGAAGCCATCACAATAAACTGAAAGAAAAAAGAAAGATGCAGCTGAGTGTCAGACAATGAAATTTAGAATTTTAGAATTTAGAAATTTAGAATGGAGTAATGGTGAGACAGGTATTGATTTGATTGGCTAATTGTGGAATTCCCTTTATTCGTGTCTGTGCATTGTAATTCGATATATTCTTCAAGAAAAATATGATTGAACTCAAAACCCCTGATATTAGCATATGTATAGCTCGTCAGGTAGGCCTATGGCTGTATCTCAAAAAGTTGACCTGATAGAGCAAAATCAATGTGATATTCGGACTCAGAACACCTAAATTAGTCTAAATCAACTGAGAAACCCCTGACGATTTTTTGGCTGTTACCCAGTGTAATGGTTTAGGCCGGCTCTGATACATAGACTTAAGTTTATAACAACGGCCACATTATTGTGCTTACCTTGGTCTTGGGCTTGGGCTTGTTGATGAAATCCAAAGGAGGCACAAAGGAGGACAGGAGATTATCCACAGCTACACTCGGCTGCACTCGTGTTTTCCTCGCTCACTTGCTAAGATGCTCACCCGCGAATGTCGTTTGACGGCAAAAATTGGCGCGGCACCAGTGACTCAGCACCAACAAAGTATATTTGTATAATTGTACTTGTAGGGATATATATATATATATATATATATATATATAAAATATATATATATATATATATATATATATATATATATAATATATATATATATATATATATATATATATATATATATATAAGCGAAAGTGTGTGTGTGTGTGTGTGTGTGTCTGTCTGTCCGCTCTGGGTGCCGCCCCCTGTGGCGGAATCCCCTCATATGGCACAGTTTTGGAATCGGGTCGAGCAGGGGAAGGTTTTAAGCCCACTTATGAGATGATCCGATAACTTTTTTTTTTTTTTTTTTTAGCAGCCTATTAGCGAGAATGTAAAAAAAAAGTGGGTTGCGAGAATTGAGGAAACCTTGATGTAGGGTGATGGGTAATGGGTGAGTGAATGGGTGGGGTGATAGGTAATGGGTGTGGGGTGATGGGTGAGTGAATGGGTGGGGGGTGATGGGTTGGGGGTGATGGGTGAGGGAATAGGTGGGGGGTGATGGGTAATGGGTGAGTGAATGGGTGTGTGGTGATGGTTAATGGGTGAGTGAATGGGTGGGGGGTGATGGGTAATGGGTGAGTGAATGGGTGGGGGGTGATGGGTAATGGGTGAGTGAATGGGTTGGCGTTAATATACATTTCTACATCCATGATTTCAGGAAAGTTAGAAGGGGCTATCTAGAGAGTCTGTGTTTGGTGGGCCGAAGGCCCACTAAACACAGGTGGTGGGCCGAAGGCCCACCAATAGCCCTCCGCAGGAGCTAGCCAAAAAGTCCGCCCGGAGGGCGGCTTTGCGGCTAGTATATATATATATATGGCAGTGCGAAACGGCGATGATATGTTCAAGCGACTTTTGGCAGCATTTTAGATGCCAAGTACCGCTACCCAAGATAACTCGTGATATTTTCAAAAAATATTAATATCTCGAAATTGATACATTTTTATTACCTTTTTTGTCGCATTATATGTTCAGTGTAACAATGTGGTAATTTGATAAAGAGTTACAATGCCTGTCAAGGCTTACATTTTATAAGCTTACCAAGCACATTTGTGACAGTCTAATGAAGGGTATAAATGTGTATTAAAATACCCCTTCTCTTGACTGAGTCTAAAGCCGGCCACACACACACCGGCGCGGCCTGTCCGGCCGACGAAAAGGGGCGTGGCTAGAGGCGGCCGGTGTGTGTGTGGGGGTGTTTTTCATCCGGCGGGGCCTGTCGCAGCGGCCGGATGAAAATCAGTCGGCGCTTGAAAATTCCGTCCGGCGCGGCCTGCCACCTGCGTGTGTGTGGGTGCGTTCCGGCGCGGCCCGCCCCTCGCTCGGCCAGATAATGACTAATTGTACCAATAATAATTGTATTTATGATAATATAGGTATTATACATGACGTATTATATATAGTATGACGTATTATATATAGGTATTATATATGGCTCCACATGCAGCCATCACCAACAAGTCATTTTCGGACAGCGGATTCATGTTGTCACCACGGTGGTCCGACGTGTACTGTATATTTTCATGAGGCGGCCGGTGTGTGTGTGGGTCTCGTCCGGCGAACGATGCCTCGCCACTTTTTGGCGGCCGGACAGGCCGCGCCGGTGTGTGTGTGGCCGGCTTAATGAAGGGTATAAAAATGCATTAAAATACCCCTCCTCTTGACTGAGAGGGGTATTGGTGAAGCTACGGGTATTTTAGCTCGAAATTATACCTTATTCCCCAGTTATACCCTTTCTATACCCTACATTTTTTACAGTGTATGTAAAATGTGAGCAAAATGTGAACATCTGTGGGGCGCTGAGTGGTAAGTATGAACAAAATACTAATATATATATATATATATATATATATATATATATATATATATATATATATATATATATATATATATATATATATATATAATATATTATATTATTGCTAGATTTTTTTTTTTTTACATCTTGGCCTATAGCGCCAGTAGGCAGTGACCTCCAGGGGAGGGATGGTAGACCCTGGAGGCTCATTTGAAGGTTGTGATGGATGGCCCTCGCCCGTGGTGGCGCTGGCAGGATTTTATTTATAGTGACGCCTGTGATTAGAGGCTCATGCCGCCCCCCTGTGCCCTCCGGACTCGCAATCGAAGGTAGAGTAAATGGGCAGGGCATGTGGCTGATCTTAGGCCACTCGACGGTGCAGAAAGATTTTAAGTGGATTTATGGGTCTCACTCGGGATCGAGCTCGGGTCTTCGAGAACGCCACCCGGTGACGCTAACCACTCTGCTACCGTTTCCCCAAAGTGATTTAGTAAATGATATAAGAATTTGTTACCACATAGTGTTTTACCTTTATTTCTGGACTATATGCAATAATTCAGAAAATATCACATAATTGGTTTGCGGTTTGCGGACTTTCGGTTGCGGAAGTGTGAACTTCAAGAAATTTGCGGACTTGCGGTTGCGGAACTTATGGATTAAAGTTTGCGGATTTGCGTTTGCGGAAGGGGATTTGCGTTTGCGGTGCCCACCTCTGGTGTGTGTGTGAGCGTGCGTACGTGCGGACGTGCGCGCGTGTGTGTGTGTGCAAGAACAATAAATCGATAAACAGATTCGGAAAAAAAAGCCAGAAGTTTTCCGTCTCTTAGAGTTCTATATATAACAAAGAGACAAAAAAATCAAGCACGTATACACTCACACTTTGTCTTTGTTTTACCGAAACAGTAAAGCAATATCTCTCTCTCTCTCTCTCTCTCTCTCTCTCTCTCTCTCTCTCTCTCTCTCTCTCTCTCTCTCTCTCTCTCTCTCTCTCTCATGCGCATCACTTCATTAATATCCTCCCACACACACTAAGTGTGCATCCAGAATTATGTGCCATTAGGTGATTAATCTAAGGACAACAAGAACTATAATGATCTTCCTATGTGTCTCCTCTTATATGTATAGCTTACAACAACTCAACAACATTGTCACTCATATCGATGTACTTGTTTTATCATCAGCTAACACTCTGTATATCGAGATAAGACTGTTATCCTGAAACAGTCTTTTTCACAAATGTTAATTATTGTGAATAAAAGTATTGAATCTTAATCTGAATCTCTCTCTCTCTCTCTCTCTCTCTCTCTCTCTCTCTCTCTCTCTCTCTCTCTCTCTCTCTCTCTCTCTCTCTCTCTCTCTCTCTCTCTCTCTCTCTCTCTCTCTCTCTCTCTCTCTATTGGTGTCGGAATGAATAAACTGATAAAACGCAGTTATTATCTCTTATTCGAATCGTTTCACAGAATTTTGATCAGTTCCGCAATGAAGGGAACGAGAAATTACCACATACGAGTTTTTTTTTCTCAAAATGCTTTTAGCTCATTAAATTACAAGGAGGAGAAAAAAAGTCCGGTACTTAATTTAAAAAAATGTTTAGGTCATCATGTCATGGGTTCACTCCGTTTGCACTGATGAAACCTTGATCATCATTAAATGAAGGGACAACATTTATTACACAATTATGTTGCTGGATTGATTGATTTTTGAGAACGAGGAGGCTTCAAAGGGTAATTATTCAACCTTGTAAACTGTTTGTGTAGGAATTCAGTGCGAGAGAGAGAGAGAGAGAGAGAGAGAGAGAGAGAGAGAGAGAGAGAGAGAGAGAGAGAGAGAGAGAGAGAGAGAGAGAGAGAGAGAGAGAGAGAGAGAGAGAGAGAGAGAGAGAACAAAAAACAAGTCTTAATTTTACCCATAAAAAACTAAAGCTCGCTTCGGATATATCTGTTAGGATATGTTCGGATATATCATAATATAACAAATGTGTCGCAATATCGTCATATTCAAATATATATATATATATTTTCTCTCTCTCTTATCCAATTCATTCATATCGGCACGTTCCTTGTCCCAGTCGTTCAGTAGCTTGCATTTCCTCACTCTTTTTTCACTTTCGTCCTTGTTTCCCTCACACTTGAGTCACAGAGGGCCGGCAGCGCTGAAGTCTCGCGGCCTCTCACATTTTTTCACGGCCAGGATTTAAGTCCAATCCCTCGCCGTCCACAGGCTGAGTCTCTTTTCACTCTTTGCTCAACATGTTTGTTATCGGTGTTATTGGTATTATCGGTTACTATCGGTCTATAGCCACTACCTCTGCCTCACCTCTGTCCACATCGTCTGTCTGATTCTCGGCCTTGCCTCCTGCCGTTGTTGCCTCTCCTCCTTTCTCTCCTTCCTAATTCTTCTCGCTTTCTCTCATTCAAGTGTTAGAATGGAGATATATTTTATTTCTATAGACAAAATAAAAATTGACGTGAATATTTGATTACGTAACTAATTTTGGTTGGTTTGTAATTTTACAATATTTTCTTTAGCTTTCATTTTATTCTTTCTTCGGCGATTTGGAATACTTCATAAACGTACAAATCATTTCATGTTTAATCCTGATTGACGAGACTTTAGCCGTATTAAGGGGACAATCCCCGATCACCCTTATTTTTGGACAATCACAATGACATTAACACCACATGTATGTGGCATTATGCACATTATCCATGGTTAATTTGGTTATTATATGATTGATATTTTTTGATGATTTTATTTTGAAGAAAAAAAATTGGCTGTTTTTAGTTTTGACATATAAGTGAAACTTATCATCATAAATACATTGTATTTATACGTATTGTATATATAGCCTTTAATCTATATTTATATGTTTCACTCTTTCTTTGCTATTATTAGAAAAATATATAAGATTTTTTTATAACTTACTATTTTTCGTGTTTTTTTCTTCATAACTTAACCCCATTTGTGACAACTCTAGATACATCTATCAGTAGTTGTACACGTAAACATGTAATTCTAGTTCTTACAATGCTCTATTCAGAACTGCAAACAAGAGAAAGAGAGAGAGAAAGAGAGAGAGAGAGAGAGAGAGAGAGAGAGAGAGAGAGAGAGAGAGAGAGAGAGAGAGAGAGAGAGAGAGAGAGAGAGAGAGAGAGAGAGAGAGAGAGAGAGAGAGAGAGAGAGAGAGAGAGAGCTCAGATTTTTGTCAGCTATTTTAGCTACAGTTCGAAAAGAATGGTTGAGGGTAAAAGAGTGAGTGTATCAGAGGCACTAAAAGGAGGAAGTGAAAGGGAAAGGAGAGGCAGCGACAAATTAATCAGAGTGCAGGACAAAGTAGAAACCGGCTGAACAAAGTAATGGAAAAATATCTTAAAGATAGTAAACAGGAGACGTCCGGATAGAGGCAAAACGGTGCATGAAATGGAGGCAAGTGTAGGCAAATGGAAACCTGTAGGCTCGAACCAGTGATGCAGCTTCTCGGCTTTGAAACGGGAGACAAGTGTAATGTGATATGCTGAAGGGAAAACAAAAAACGCACACACAGACACGCACACCACACACACAACGCTTATGTGGCTCGGTGGTATCGTTTACGCGCGCTATCATGTGGGTTGCGGGTTCAAAACCCCACTCGCTCACAGGGACTTTTTATGGAAAAATCTAAGCAGCTACTGTCCCCTTTGAGCAAAGGTGTGTAGTGTGTGAGGTCCTACTATTATCCAAAGATCGATCACTATGAGTTCCAAGCTTGCTCCGGGAGGCATATTTTAATTCTCTGGAATAGTATGTGGTATGGGAATGTCTCTAGCCAATCGACGTTATCCAATCTCAATCTCGTCATACCACATGGGGGTGGAGATAAAATTATCACTAGGCAATAATGTCGTTTATATAACATATTTCAATTAGTCTTGGTTAAGTTAGGTTAGGCTGGCTTAGGTTAGGTTAGGTTAGGTTAGGTTATGTGGGAATTTGTCATATACATATTTAATATGAGGTCTTACCTAATCAAAACCCATGTTCTATCTCATCCCGACACAATACCCCAGCTAATCAACTAACTAGGATACTTATCGGTGGATAGTGGGTTGAAATCGGTGTAAGCTTTTATCAACACTGCCTGTTCTTGTGATCCGATGTGGTCGCCGGGCGGGATCGAGGCCGCCCGTGAATGACGAAGGTGGAGGCGTTAGTTGTTATCGGTTGGCGTCAAGGAAGCTATTCAGGCTTAGTAGACGCGCGGCTATAATCACTTGTGTTGATTTTAACACGTCCTATTGTCTTTACACTTATATGTACAAAATGAACGTATGTACAAATCTCTTCATTATAATCAGAAGAGATATTAACTCGATAGAGGTGTGGAGTGAACTGTACTTGTACTTGTACTTATAGACAAGCACGTATATTTAATATTAGATGTTACTCCCGCAAGGGACTGGAATGAACTTACTTTCCGTAAGTGGGCGGCTGCGATCGCCGCACAAATCCTACCTACACGTGTCAATCGTTGGTGGCGGCGAGGCGCACCTCTACCAATACCTGCCACGTATACACGCAGGATAGGAACAAATATTTGACGACGACCAATAGCCAGTCGCTCCAATCAAGGTGCTAATGATAAGGTGCAAATGCTTAATATTACTGGGAATGTTCAATTATTCTATCCCAGTATTTATCATTTACTTAAATTACCTTAAATAATACCCATTACCATTTAAATTATATATACACATCCCTATACGCACCCCTATGATGAGCGGACAATAACTCCCTCAATAGGGGGGGGGGGAAACAAACCACCACTCTACCAATTATGAGAGGGTGGTTGGTGGATAATTTCCACAGGTTAAGTTGAATTCAAATATACGTATAAGTAGTCTAATCATAAATAAAACATATAGATTATAGGCAAGCAATCACTTAAGCTCCACCCCCATATAACATCACGAGCTTGGACAACGGTGATTAGCTTGAGACATCCCTATGCCTCATATAATTTCAGAGATCGGGATTATGCCTCCGGGAGGTTAAAACTGGCGATCGTGAGTTCGGCTCAACACTAAGCACTAAGGATGAATGATAAGAATGTTAATATGGAGACGGGTCCATACGAGTGTACCTCAGGCCCTGTAAAATACAACTAGATCAAGTATAGGCGTCCAGCCTCTGGCCCCTTTGCTTTTGGCTCAGTTCTTGCGGCTAGAACGTGGCAGCGAGCCACGTTCAAGCCAATAAAATAATAACGCGAATTACTCCTTAAGGGCTTGTTCTACGCAAAAAGTTTGTTCCACAGACCCCCATTGAAGGGCCATTGATGTTGACAGCACTACTTGCATGTCAAATTTCAGCTTAATCCGACAATATTTATGAGTAGTTATACACTTTTTGGCTCACGAATGGTTCCACTCCCCTTACGCGAATGGGTCTTATGGTAAGTGGCAGCTCGCTTCGCTCGCTCGCTGCTAATTAATACAGAAGAACGGGAAATGTCAATATGGATGTTTTTCCCTATTTTTCTATTTTTTTTTCTCAAACCAAGGTGAACATGAACAGAGGCTAAGAATATACTTGAGTTAAAAAGTGAACAGAACAAGAGTTTTATATATAACAAAAAGTTTATCCTATAAGCCGCACTAGATTTACTTGATATGAAACAGAACCACCAAAAAGAAGGGAAATAGAGGGAAAAAGCTTTCAAAAGAGTATCTGCCATGAAAAAAATAAGTGCTTTAATCCTGTCGAGGCTAAAAAAATTGTAGTATATTTTCCGAAATGCTGACAAGCCGTAATGCTCGACCCACATACACTCTACTGCCTTCAGCTGCCGCCTCATGCCCCCGCCCCACATACACACGCGAGAAAGCGAGCGAGTAGTTGAATGATATGCTGTGTACTTTACTAATATTAAGAATAAAAGGGAGAGAGTAGATCAGATAAATGCGATTTATATGGTAATGGGTACACTGCATTCTCATATGAACACGGTAAAAGAAGGAGTAGTAGTAACAACAACTGTAGCAGTTGTACTAAAAGAAGAATAAGAAGCAGTACAAAAGAAAAAAATGGACTTTGTAGCTGTAGTAGAGTAACAAAACACAGGGCACTAACCGCTACTACAAAATCCACCAACAACAGAAGAAGCGATCGGGAGAGGCAGGAACTAAAATAGCTGACTGTCCCTCCGCCATTGCTGAATAATACAGTTAATTAAACATGATATCACAATAATCATAAGTCAGTCGACGCTTTCCTCCGCCTGACTCATAAATGATTAATATCACTCACTGTCATCTCCCAATCATTGATTTGGACGGCAATTTTTTTTTTTTTTTTTAATCAATAATAAAATCAAGTAGCAGAGATTCACTACCTCACTTGTCTGATCTGAATCCAATTTGCATTTACGACCGACCATGTTGCACATCCATCGTCTTACTCCACAACAGCCGCACGTTTCTATGATAGGCTGAATGGCCCAATATCACTATACCAAATAAAGTATTGGGCCCTAAAACTGCGCCCTGCGGTACCCTGATTTCACCTTTATTGAAAACTGTCACACTACCTTCCACACTGTGCGGGCACGGCTGCGTGAAGGGAATGCCTATGATGGGCCGGGAAGGGGTGTAGTCGGGAAGGCGATGGAGTCCCTGGGTGAACTGCTTCACCTCTACTTGCCTAGCCTGTCCCGCTCGCATATTACCGAACTCTATTTGCTGTTCGGCACTCGGGAAAATTAGAACCAATAAGCGCAGGCAGTGAGTGCAGGGTGTGGGGGGTGGGGGTAACTCAGCCCTCCACCCACAAAATTATCGGGTAACTTGCTCATTTTGTGGGCAGATATAGTGCATGACTCTTATTATGTATTATATATATAATTATATTTGTATGCTGTATAATTAACAATGATAATGTATAATTCTAGTGATATGTTCCTAATATGTAGAAGAAGAGAGAGAGAGAGAGAGAGAGAGAGAGAGAGAGAGAGAGAGAGAGAGAGAGAGAGAGAGAGAGAGAGAGAGAGAGAGAGAGAGAGAGAGAGAGAGAGAGAGAGAGAGAGAGAGAAATTTTTGTTTTTATCAATTTATTACGCTCAAAGAGCGACAGGCCGAGTACAGGAAATATTGTCTAACATGTACAATTTATTCGTGACACACAGGACACGCCGTCATACATACAGAGATGCTGTACATCAGATTATCAGTGCACTTGTGTCTCGCAGGGCACGCTGTTGTACGGAAGAGTAAAGATTAGCACCCATCAAAGTGTGGGTGACGTACTAATGACATCCAAATTTCTGTCCGTCAGGAGAAAGTCGCACACAGCGAGTAAGGGCTGTCCCTGACTGAGAGACACTCGAGGCAGCTGAGGTGTATATATTATAATATATATATATATATATATATATAATATTATATATATAATTGGTTTTCTTATTTGGTAGTACATCTTGATATTTCAGGGTGACAAAGACACTCGTCATACTTAGGGTTATACTCGTCATAGTTGCGCATAAACAACCCCAAGTATGACGAGTGTCTTTGTCACCCTGAAATATCAAGATATATATATATATATATATATATATATATATATATATATATATATATATATATATATATATATATATATAATATATATATATATATATATATATATATATATATATATATATATATAATATAGAGAGAGAGAGAGAGAGAGAGAGAGAGAGAGAGAGAGAGAGAGAGAGAGAGAGAGAGAGAGAGAGAGAGAGAGAGAGAGAGAGAGAGAGAGAGAGAGAGAGAGAGAGAGAGAGAGAGAGAGAGAGAGAGAAAAAAAAACATGTGAACAGAGATATAGGCGAACTGTTGACCTTGTAGGTACATATGTTTATATACTACAATTATATATTTAAGGCATGCACCTTTTCTAATAATTTCCATGTTTAAGATTACATATATATATGACATGACGCCCATGCCACGTCATCTGCCACAGCTGCCAGGGGGCACCACCTTACGGTGAAGACCGCACCTTTGTTTACGAGACGGCCACGCCCTGAGAGCGACTCGCCCGCTGGGAGAACACAGGACCGCAGAGAAAGATAAACCTTCAAACAGTGTGGACGTTGTGTTGTGTGTGTGTCAGGAACAATTGTGTTGTGGTGAATAACTTTTATGCAATTGACCATAAGAACATTAGTACATCGTGCTGAAAACAGGCTGATACATGTATTATTGGTAAGAATAATAATTATACAATCCACCTTTAATATTTTCATCACCCCGCTCGGCTTAAGACTATTCCACCCTTACTAAACCGTAAGTGTATGTTAGTAAGCAATATAAAGCTAACGTATATGGTGGCAAGGTGAGATCTGAACATTTCCAGTGTTTAACATTATTATAACAAGGTAATTCATTGCACAAAACAACAAAACATACATTTTGATACAAGACGATAAATTGTGGTACGAGAACTTTGAGCGAAGTTAAGTAACAAACTCAGGAGTGAGAAAGAACTTTCAAGTAGTGAGGGAGGAAAAATGTCAAATTGTTTGTCTTACGGACTGACCGTGCCACCCCCAACCACACCCTTGCCTTTCCTGCCCATCTTTTCCACCCACCCTCTGTCCTCTGCTCCACTCTCTGTCTCGCCTCCACACACACATATTCCAGCACTATTCAATGAACTGATCATACAAAATATATATATATACTAGCCGCAAAGCCGCCCTCCGGGTGGACTTTTTGGCTAGCTCCTGCGGAGGGCTATTGGTGGGCCTTGGGCCCACCACCTGTGTTTGGTGGGCCGAAGGCCCACTAAACACAGGCTCTCCAGATAGCCCCTTCTAACTGTCCTGAAATCATGATGGATCTAGCACAAAGGATGAAGCACATCGTCGCAGGATGGGGAATGATATAGGTGCTACAGTGTTGGTTTCACCAGAAGTGCATGTAACCATGAAATGACCAAGAAGAGCTTTCTTGCCAATCCTTCCAACAAGCAAGCATTCATCAATCTACTTGCAGAGCAAATGACCAAAGCGGATATCGCCGTTGAACATGCAAAAGGTGATGCTGACTACAAGATATGTATGTCAGCATGTCTTCACGCCAAAGAGAAGCCAACAGCTGTTGTCGCAGAGGATTCTGAAGTGTTCCAGCTGCTAACGCATCATGCCAATATTGCTGACAAAGACTTATACATGGTGACATCCAAACAAACAGTGTGTGTCACAACTTTGGCAAAGAAGCTTGACCCATTACTCTCTGGCGCCCTGCTCTTTCTGCACGCTTTCAGTGGGTGTGACGCTACGTCTAGACCTTATGGGATTGGCAAAGTGTCAGTACTCAAGAAATATGCAGAACTAGAGCGGTCTAGTTCAATATTCATGTCTCCATCTTCATCTAAAGCAGAAATAGAAAGAGCTGGAGAAGATGCCTTGTTGATCATCTATGGCTGCACAACATCTCTGAGCCTTGACTCGGCAAGAGTGGACAAGTTTCAGCAGAAAGTGGGTACTGCCACGCAGTATGTGTCGCCAAAGAAGCTTCCGCCAACATCTGATGCAGCCATTTTCCATAGTCATCGCGCATACCATCAGGTTCAGGCATGGTGTGGTAATGATCTTCCTGCAGAAGAGGGGCTGGACGACTTCTCCTTCTGGCTTATATCCCGTCAAAATGTCTCAGCCGTCGGCACCTGATCGACTACTTAAGATAATGCGATGCAATTGGGGTGGAAATTGCAACACAAGAACATGTACATGCCGCAAAAATGGGCTCCATTGCACTCCAGCTTGTGGTCAATGCAAGGGCATTACCTGTTTGAACGGTCCACCTGTGGATATTGAAGAAAATGAGGTGGAAAACGACGATGATGAAACGGGACTATAAATAAATTAATGTGTTTGAAAGTCACTTTGGAATATAAACATATACATATTTATATACATATATACATACACAATATACACAATACAATAATACATATGTAAAAGATTATTGCCGGTTGTTCAGACAATTAATTTTGCTCATTTTAGGGTAATTTTAGGCCAAAATTTTGATTTTTCGAGGATTTCAATATGAACACGTCCTCCAATCTCTTCCAAAGTAACTTTAAATGAAAGAGCACCTCAAAATTAGTAGGATTAGACACTTTATTTGTTTCTATGTTGATTTTCAGCAAAGTTATGCCTATTTCAATATTTTACCTTCCGCGGCGGTGAGCATCTAGGATTTTCAGTGTAAACGAGTATTTGCCATGGGTGGATTCGAGTGGACTTTTTTGTGTGGTTAGATATACCTCCAAAGAACCCATTTCAGGTGAAATTGCTTTGTTAACATTTTTGTTCAACCTCGGCACTTTATTGCCTGGCCTATAAGGGAACAATGTGCTCCACCTCCACCAAGGCCAGAGCGTTGACATCCGCCTTGTCCCGCCCTGAGGCCAACAGTGTGGAAGACCATCACAGGGACGCCAGTGACTCACAGATGGATCCCGTCCCCTCCACCAGCCGTGGCGGAGACACAGCCGCCACTTCTACTTCTAATAAGGGGACAATGTGCTCCACCTCCACCAAGGCCAAAGAGTTGACATCCGCCTTGTCCCGCCCTGAGGCCAACAGTGTGGAAGACCATCACAGGGACGCCAGGGACTCACAGATGGATCCCGTCCCCTCCACCAGCTGGGGCGGAGACACAGCCACCACTTCAACCAATGCCAGAGCGTTGACATCCGCCTTCAACTTTGCAGAGGATAGGGAGATTCTAAACTTTATCTCTACCCTCTGTCGGCACAGAGAAGTTGACGGCAATGCCCTTTGGCAAGACGTGGCCGCCAGGTTTCCCCAGCTGTCTAACTATACCTGGCAGAGCTTGAAAGACCAATATCAGAAGCAGTTCCTGCTACAAATTCACGTGTACAAGTTACCCAGACACACCCTGCCAAAGGTGGTGGATGAAAGATTAAGAGCGGTGACATCCGCCTACACCTCTGCCGAGGATAGGAATTTATGGAGGAAATTATTAATTTTATATATTGAGAATGGTGATTTAAAGGAGATTTAACAGTACATTGATGGTCAGCCAATACACCGCCAGAAGTGTTGGGGTGTGGGGGCTGCAGGCACGTCAGCCCTCTGTGCCGGGTGGTATTATGACTAAGAAAGCTGAGAAGGTGGAAGCGAGAGATATAATGGGGAGGAAAAATATAAAATGGAGACACGATTTAAATTTGTGAGACTAGTAAAAGGATGTTGTGGAAGTGAAGGAGGGAGGAGGAGGAGATTATATAAGAGAAGCAGAGGAGAAAGGAGGATGTGGAGACTAAGTAAGAGAAGCAGAGGAAAGTAGATATAAAGAAAGGGAAAATTGAGGAGGTGAACGAGGGAGCGAGAATAATAGAAAGGAGGATAAAGAAGAGAGTGGAGGAAGAGGAGATGTAAGTAAGAGAAGCAGAGGAAAGGATAAATAGAAAGGGAAAAGTCGAGGAGGAGGAGGAGGTGCTATTAATTGTGTTGCCAAGATGCATCAGTAAAAAAAATAGCCTACAAGCACTATAGCCTTCTGGCACATTCCCCTTTTTTGGCATTAAATCAATCAATCAATCACTATAGGCTTCAACGTAAATAAAAAGATAAATATTAAAAAGTCCGGGAAAATACGTGCCTTCTAAGATGTGTTGAGGGTTTGATCTGCCTGCAGCCCCTCAGTGTTATGATTTAGTCCCAGTGTTTGGATAGCTGACCATGCTGTTGTTTATGTGCTGTGATGCCTGGCTGTTTATTGACCCGAGGCAATTTATGATTATTTTATAGTCATTACTCATTACAATTAGATCCATGGAACAGGAACTACCACGTGTAGGTCGCGGCCTCTCGTAGCTTCCTTATTTTCTTATGTATAATTCTTAGCATCAAGCAGCCTTCTTATGGTGATTGATGTTGAGAAATTACTCGTTATGGTTTCTAAGTGGTTCAGTGCCTTAGTTAGTTAGTGGTAGTCTTGTGTTGTTAGATATATTAGCCACTCAGGTAGTGAATTGTGTCTAACACTAGCAGTTAGAATTCAGGCAGTCAAAGGTTACCAGTTTACAGGAACTACCACGTGTAGGTCTCACAGCCTCTTGTAGTCCCCCCCCCCAAAAAAAAAAAAATCTTCATCAAAAACTTTAGCATGTGTGTAGTTTCCTTATTTGCTTATGTTCTTATGTTCCTATCAGTTCCTTATTGTGATTGGTTCTTATTAGTCATGGAGGAATGTAAATATTTTTTTTTTTTTTACATTTGTGCCTAGGTATAGCGCCTGTAGGCAGTGGTGACCCAGGGCTCGGTTGGTAGGCTCTGGAGGTTTCACTTGAGGGCTGTGATGGTTGGTCCTCGCCCGTGGTGGCGCAGGCAGGATTGTTATAGTGACGCCTGTGATTAAAGGTTCATGCCGCCCCCCTGTGTCCTCCGATGCACTTGCAATCGGAGGTAGAGTTGATGGGCAAAAATGAATGCACCCTATATAGTTAAACTTTGTATTGTGTTCCTCCCCTTCATTAAGCCCCAGTCCCACAGTGGCGAATAATTTGGGGAATCAATGCGAATAACTAAGAATGACATCGCTTGCGAATGATTGCGATCTTTTGATAGATAATAGGGGTCCGTATTGGTTCTACCTCAAGACAGAATTGCAACGAATGCGGTAACTGAATATGCAGTGATATGTTTGTTTTGGAAATAAATACAATGTATTGAACAATATTTCTGTATACTTTGTTATCACCTGCGCAATCGAAGTCCGCTCGCTTATAGCCTAATTTGTTATATATATTTGTTACTATATAACCAAATATAATGATATACAACAGTATACACTACGCGCCAAAATATTGTTCGCCGCATCATAACAGACGCTCCCATAAAGCTCCCTTCACGCATTCACACATAAAGCTCCCTTCACACACGGGGGAGGGGGGTTGTAATAAAGAAGGGGGTGTTGGTGTTGCTGGGGAAACGGGGTGGGGGGTGGAGAAGGCGTGGTGTTGGTGTGGTTGGAGGTGTTACCACGTGCTGATGGGAGTAGTGGGTAGGGAGTAACGGGGGAAGTGTAATCACGTGGTCGTGGGAGTAGGGGGAAGGTAGTCGAGGGGGGAGTGTCACCATGTGGTGGTAGGAGTAGGGGGAAGGTAGTCGAGGGGGGAGTGTTATCACGTGGTCATGGGAGTAGGGGGAGTGGAGTCGGGGGTGGGTGGAGGTGAATGAGAAAGGGGGGGAAGCAATGCGATGAGATACAAACCAACAAGAAGTGATTCGAATTGATACGGTATTCCAGGGATGCAGTACGAATGGGCTTCAATTCGCAGACATCTGCGATTGTTTTGAACATTCCAAAACAGTCGTATTGGCCTGCGGATGTGGCCGATCTAATACGAAAGTGACGGCGAACTAATGAGGAGTAAGTAGAATCAATACGATGGTGTGAGATGCACAACGAATGCTGGTTCGTATTGGTTCGCAGCTAAAATTCGCCACAGTGGGACTGGGGCTTTATGCTTTGCCATAGTGCCATATGACCTCCGATGTCTGGCACATTTTCACTTTTTAGCATTAAATCAAATTATAATATACCATCTGAATAAAGAAAAAAGTTATAAAAAAGAAAGACATGAGACGCCATGTCCCATGGTGGCTTATGGAATAAATCAAATAGAAGAAATAATGATACATTTTTACACTAGGACCGGAATTCCCTACACAATTGGGACTATGGTTTATGTTTACCTTAAGGCGTTTTCTGCGGGGATCCTGATTGCAACCGAAAAATTTTCGGTTGCTCAAATTTCGATCCCTGTTCAACCATCCAGGGAAGATGATTGGCCCGACCCGCAATCATTTGTTGTTGTTGTGACCGTTTGCAATCGAAAATTTTCCGATTGCAGCCAAAAATCCCCCGCAGAAAACGCCTTTAATGAATTCTAAGAAGCATTCTCTCTATGAACTTCCGTCGCAAATCACTAATTTCGGAGATATAGGATGCTTTTAATAGGAAGGAGTGCATAGGAGATATGAAAATTAAACTAACCTAACCCCCCCCTTTCGACTCGCTCACTAACCTAGCCTAACCTAATCTAATCCCACACTTTAACCTCCTAACTAAAGCCAAATCTGCATAAAAAAAGTGTCCGCGGTAAGTAAGGGAAGAACAGAGGCGATGCATGTCACAAGAAGAGTGAGGCGCTCGTAAACAATTTTCTCTCGAAACTTAATGCGGTCATTTATCAATAGAATTTTAATTTGCTTATACCAAAGGGAAGCCTATTGAAATCTGGATTTTTTTCTCCCTCTATAACGTTTACTCGAAAATAAATCCGGTTCTAGAGATATTATGGAAACATTGCTTCTTCCCCCCCATTTTCCGCAGCCTCGTACTTATACATTCCACGGCTAACGTTTTTTAATTTTTATTAACGAATAAAGACGCTTCACTCTCAGGGCCAGAAGCCACAAAACACTTAAAGACCTATTTTTGGTCGTTAGTCCAACGACGGAACCCACAGCGCGGAAAATTCGTCGATTTCGTCGTTAACGTGCACACTGGCCAACGACTGCTCAAGACCAGTATTAGCAGAGGTCGGAAGTCTCCAGGCATGCTCATTATTGCTTGGTATGCTATGAAATATCTTTTTTATAGGTGAATGTAGACATATGATTGCATTTGGATGGATATTATTCATATATATGAGTAAAGAGATGAAATACAAGCAAGGGACTCATCTACGTCTGGCAGCGCGGCCTTCGGCAGCAGCAGCAGCAGCAGGATGAAGCCCGTGAGGTGGATATCAACACCAACTTCACCAAGGGAGGTAGATGTCTTTGGTAATATTTAGTAGGGGAGCGAGAACCCCTTGAGGAATCCTATGATCCCTGGTGATATCCTATGGTGCTATCACAGACGTGGGAGCTGACTGTCTTCTTCAGGAAGGCACAGGTGAGGCGGATAACTGCGGGTTTTTACTCAAAACTTTTGAGTGTGGCGGCTGGAGCCCCCAGCTCCTCCGCCACTGTAGGTTTGGGCAGGCTTAAACGTCTTATTACTCGTTATTATACAACTTAGTGATTATGGTGAGATGTTATATATACTTGTCATTATCTAAATCAATGTAGCACCGTGTGTCACCTTAAATAAGGGTGATTTAAAGATGTTATGATGAGGTGACTGATGACGGGGCAGAGTGACGGAGAGGCCTTGCCGCGGGGCCTCTCCATAACACAAATATTCACTATTTTAACCCACACACACACCTACCACCAAAACACTAGCAACACAGGCTCCTTACTTATACATCTTACTATATGATACATTAAAACTCCTTAAAACGCAAGCATTCCGAATAAAACGAGAATTAGTTTGAGATGACGGGGCAAGAAGGCGGGGAGAGGCAGTCTGGTATGCCATTCTTGCCCGGAAATATGTCTCGCTGACTTGTGATTGGTCGAGAAGTTTTAAAAACTGTTTGTCATTGGCTGGTGACTGATGACGCGCTTGATGACGTCATTACTCGCCTTAGCCAGTCAGCGCCTTCCGACGCGTTAACGACCGAAAAGGGAGGCTTTGTAGCTTTCGTCGTTAGGAAAAGAAGTTCAGAGAGATGGTCGTTGCTGGCGCAACTACCTTTGTTGCTGGGTTCCTGCCCAGATTCCGTTTCAGAGACTAGACGTAGACGTGCGAGCTCTCTGGTAAGGCTCCCTACCTGGATATATCTTTCTCGTACCACTCTTACAGGAATGTGAGGGGGAGTTTGCAGGGGTGTGATAGTACACGTGAGTTTGGAAGGTGTGTGCACAGTCTATAACGGTCTTCCGAACGGCTGGACGAGTTTTGGCTCACGCGGCGCACCTACGTCACGCGATCCAGGCCACCCCAAGCCCTCTCGATCTGCCTCATTCTATCAGCAGCATAGCTGTGAGCGTGGCCACCGAGATGATAAGGCCTGGTGGATCGCCCGTGACGTCACACCAAAAGGATACCACCCGCTCCGCTCCCCGTACAAGTTTACCTACCTAATATAATGTTTATCAGCATAAAAGATATACTGTTATCTTCGGAAAGGTTTGTTCTATAATATTATCAAATAAAAAACCGTAAAACACACAAAGAAAATGTCATTATGAGACTTTCAAGAAATATGCATTAACTTAAACTCTTCGCCATTTAATATTTTGCTCGCAAACATTTTACATGGAGAATATCAATAGAAGCGGAGTTTAATTAGCTTTCCATTGATATATTTCGTTTAGTGATAAATGAATTAGCGGCATGCATAAATTAGCGTTAACTAAATATAAAAAATCATGAAATCGGATAATTTCCTACCTAATATATGTTTATCAGTATAAAATATATACTGTTATCTTCGGAAATGTTTGTTCTATAATATTATCAAATAAAAAAACCGTAAAACACACTAAAGAAATGCCATTATGAGACTTTCAAGAAATATGCATAAACTTAAACTTTTCGCCACATAATATTTTGTGAAAAAACGTTTTACATGGCGAATATCAATAGAAGCGGAATTTAATTAGCTTTCCATTGATATATTTCCTTTTCTGATAAATGAATTAGAACCATGCATAAATTAGCGTTAACTAAATAAATAACATCATGAAATCTGGGAAATTACCCGATTTCATGATGTTATTTATTTAGTTAACGCTAATTTATGCATGGTTCTAATTCATTTATCAGAAAAGGAAATATATCAATGGAAAGCTAATTAAATTCCGCTTCTATTGATATTCTCCATGTAAAAAGTTTTTTCACAAAATATTAAATGGCGAAAAGTTTAAGTTCATGCATATTTCTTGAAAGTCTCATAATGGCATTTCTTTAATGTGTTTTACGGTTTTTTATTTGATAATATTATAGAACAAACATTTCCGAAGATAACAGTATATATTTTATACTGATAAACATATATTAGGTAGGAAATTACCCGATTTCATGATTTTTTATATTTAGTTAACGCTAAGTTATGCATGCCGCTAATTCATTTATCACTAAACGAAATATATCAATGGAAAGCTAATTAAACTCCGCTTCTATTGATATTCTCCATGTAAAATGTTTGCAAGCAAAATATTAAATGGCGAAGAGTTTAAGTTAATGCATATTTCTTGGAAGTCTCATAATGGCATTTTCTTTGTGTGTTTTACGGTTTTTTATTTGATAATATTATAGAACAAACATTTCCAAAGATAACAGTATATCTTTTATATTGATAAACATTATATTAGGTAGGTAAACTTGTACGGGGAGCGGAGCGGGTGGTATCCTTATGGTGTGACGTCACGGGCGATCCACCAGGCCTTGTCTCTCGGTGGTCTCGCTGTGAGGCGGGTGGGACCCGCTCCGTGCGCCCACGTTCATGTCCTACCATATTCCATTTTTAAGATAATATAACTAACTAACTAACAATAAAAACAACAATAATAATAAATACTACTCCCCATACTATAGTAGTAGTAGTAGTGGTTGTAGTAGTAGTAATAGTAACAGTAGTAGTAGTAATAGCAGTAGAAGTAGTCGTATAGTAGTAGTAGTTGTAAAGTAGTAGTGGTAATAGTAGTAATAGTAGTGTTAGTAGTAGCAATAGCAGTGGTAGTAATAGACTATTACCTTATAACAACACAATTGGTATTAATGGACATGTTATTTACCAAATAAGCAGTACATGAAAACAGCAGGGCTGTAATAAACAATACTATACAAGGCTAAGTGGCATCGTCGTGTTGGGGCGGGGGAGAAAGGAGGGACTAGGCTGCGCCAGCTGAGTCACGTGTCAGTCACGTGTTACATCCTCCCCCGCCCCAACACGATGCCACTTAGCCTTTTACTGTATTGTTTATTACATCCATGCTGTTTTCATGTACTGCTTATTTGGTAAATAACATGTCCATTAACCCTCTCACGCACGAAAAGTTTAATAAGTTTTTCCGTCCATGCGACATCCGTCTTATGCTCCCTAAGGGGCCCCGCGAAATGGCCTGACTGCGGCGAATTATTTTTTATGTTATCAATTTCACCAACGTGTATTCTTTTTTCCTGGCAATATTATATATCATTGGTTTTGCAAGAGATTATTCTGCCATATGAAAGAAAAAAATAACAAGAAATGCAAATAAATAACGGAATTTACCGACTCAGACGACTAAGAAATACTTACGTTCACCACTTCGTAGCTCGAAACTTATTGAGTCAACTTTTTATGGTTTATATGCCAATAAAAGCGGATTTTTATGAGGATTCCAACGCTACCATTATACTTTTAAATGGCCAGTATGCCAGCTCGGGACACGTTTTAAAGGGACGACAATTTGCGCTCACAGGCTGCCTGCTGAGTGGAAACTGAGACACAAACCCTTATCATTTCACATCCACTCACACGAGAGTTGACAATTATTTTATTTTATAGGTCTAGCTTGGTTTTTGAGGCATCAACTTTTGACGCAATTCTGATAAATAAGTTATTTTTGGCGAATTTTTAACTGGTTTTTTACGCAATTCGCGTCAAAAGCTCAGATTGCAGACGGGCCCGTTTTGACGCGATCGCGTCACCGTGCGTGAGAGGGTTAATAACAATTGTGTTGTTATAAGGTAATGTAATGTTCCATTACTAGTAAAGATAATGATTAAATCATTCATAATTTCACCGAGTGGCAACCGCGAGTACACACTGTATCACTGTATCGTCACCTGGATCGCGTGACGTCACTCACCCCCCACCCCCAACCTGCGCGTCGGATGACCGTATTAGACTGTGGGTGTGTGTGTGTGTGTGTTTGTGCACGTAAACAAGTCAGAGACAGGGTTGCCTATGACGAGTTATATTTGTCGGCCTCGTAACCAATCCATCTAACGGGTCCTGCTACAACATATCCTCCGTGTGTGTATGTAATACATTTTACGTTATAAAGTGTAAAATTGTGGGTTACGCTGTGCACGTTGCACACAGTTGCCGTGCACAAAACTGTTCAGAGGACAGGATTTTTGGAGCTCTACAACTTTGCTTCCATTGACTTTTTCCGTATCGATACGGGAAATGCGTTTTTTACTATCAAAAATCTTCAAAACTGTTTTTTGGCTCTGGCAGGGTTCTGTGAAAAAAAATATATTATTGTTCTTCGCAAGATGTACTATTCGCATTGAGATCATTTGTACGTCTGTAAGATAATAAAACGACAAAAAGTTTGGCTGCTCACAATGGTCAAAACACGTTTCCCTATTTTGTACTATGAAACTATTAACCCTACACCAAATATGGCATGAATACGTTAAGCTTAACGAGATCTACTTCAGTTTCTTTTTTTCTTAAACAGATTTTGAAATATAACTTTTTATATTTTGTGCAGCTTTGTGCCGTTCAATTTCCAGCAGCTTATCGATGCCTCCATACATCTATCTTTTCTCCTTCAAACTTTTGTTTTATGTCTTGATTGAGAGCATGTCTGCAGGAATCGTATTCTACTTTGAAAAATGTAGATTTCTTATTCGCAGAGAGTTTTAAGCATATATGAAATCGCTCCTTTCATTTCTGGATTTTTTTCTTTCTTCGGGTAATATGCCCTAAACATAAACTTAATGTGGTCATTTATCAATGGAATTTTAATCTGCTTACACCAAAGAGTAGCCTGTTTAAATCTGGATGGTTTTCCTTCAAGAACGTTTTCTCGTAAAAAATCCGGTTCTTGAGATATTAGGGAAACGTTGGTTTCTCCCATTTTCCGCAGCCTCGTACTGAATACATTCCACGGCTAAAGTTTTTTTTTTTACCGAACAAAGGCGCTTCCGTCTCTCAGATTCCGTCTCATAGACTAGACATATGCGTGCGAGCTCTCTCTGGTAAGCTTCCCTCCCCCCTGGATATATCTTTCTCGTACCATTCTTAAAAGAATGTGAGGGGGAATTTGCAGGGGAGTGATAGTACAGGTGAGTTAGTGTGTGCTTGTGTACGTGCATGTAAACAAGTCAGAGGCAGGGCTAGGGCTGCCTGAGACGAGCTATATTTGTCGGCCTCCTCGTAACCAATCCATCCATCTGTACTGCTACTACATATCCCCCGTGTGTGTATGTCAGTGTTGTAGGCAAGACCAGGCCCTCCAAGACCAAGACCAGACCCTTCGAGACCAAGACCAAGACCAGACCTTCCTAGACCAAGACCATCCCTCCGAGACCAAAACCAAGACCCTCCGAGACCAAGACCAGACCCTCTTAAACAGATCAAGACCAAGAACAGGCATATACAAATATTTTTTATAAATATGACTATTATCTGAATGTTTTGAGTCTGTACTGCGTAAATACTAAATTGTATTGCCCTGTCCTGTTTGTAAGGAAGGGTTTTTTTCTTTCTTTTTTCTCATACATGTATGTACTACCTTTGAATATAAGGGACCTAATTAAATTATCCATATAGTCTTAGGGACCAAATGCAAAAATAATTAAAAATGTGAACCAAACTGTTATATGCTCAACCTTTGTCCATGCAGTTAATACCCTATACATGTGATGGGTTAGCTGCTGTAAAAAGAAAAAGAAAGAAGGCAAATAGGCAAAGTATATTCAAACAAATACAGTTTACTACTAGTTACAATTTGCAAATTTTCTTACATTTTACAGTTTACTCGGCCGTTAACTCGTTACATTTTGCAATACGTGATTACGTGGCAATTGCATTGCAAAAACATTAGCAAAATATTTACAAAATTTAATATAAGTGAACAACTGAACATCTATGTCAGAAATTTCTGCTTTCATTGCTTCGTTGGCATGAAGAAAGAAACATAGGAAAATAGCAACAATTTTTGTGGTTACGTTTTCCAAGCGAGCTAGCTAAACCTGTGGTGTACGTATACGAAGGGTGCGGGGATTGCATAGGCCTACACATATATGAAGTACACGGAGGTGAACAGAGCTGCAAACATGCGTGCGTGCAAACGGAGATTATCACTGCGAGAATGGCCACGTCATGCATGTTCTCTCGACTCGCACGCACTCTTATCAGCGCTCGCAGGGCTCAGCTCATGCAGCATCACCGTAGAGCTAGTCAGGCAGTATCTATAGACAGAACAATGCTGTATGGCGCGCCGTGAATCGAAACAGCCATGATTTTTCTCCGTGTATGATAATAAATTCCGACCTTCCCCACGCCGCGATGCACTTTTTAATCCTGGTCTCGACCTGGTCTCGAGCCAAACTCCGAGACCAAGATCAAGACCAAGACCACATCAAACGAGACCAAGACTACATCAAACTGGTCTCGAGACGAAGACCAGTCTCGAGACCTACAACACTGGTGTATGTAATACATTTTACGTTATAAAGTGTCAAAATGTGGGTTACGCTGTGCACGTTGCACACGGTTGCCGTGCACAAAACAGTTTTTGGCACTTGGCAGTCTAAATACTGGACTGAGAGCAGATTTGGAACGTGAATTCTTTTTTTTTTTTTCTTTTTCCGAATCGATACGGGAAATGCTATTTTTACTTTAAAAAAAACTTCAAAACTGTTTTTTGGCTCTGGCAGGGTTCTGTGAAAAAAGTTTTTTAATAGTAAAAAACTCATTTCCAGTATCGATACGGAAAAAAGTCAATGGAAGCAAAGTTGTAGAGCTCCAAAAATCCTTTCCTGTTCACGTTCCAAATCCGCTCTCAGTCCTGTAATTAGTCTGTTAAATGCCAAAAACAGTTTTGTGCACGACAACTGTGTGCAACGTGCACAGCGTAACCAAGATTTTTACACACTTTGGGCTATATAGTGCAGCAGATAATCATAACAATTGTGCAAATTATGACTAAAGCATGAAATTTTTACCAGTGTTGGTACATACCATAAGGTTCATTTTCAGATCGGGAGGTAAGTCAGATTTGACCTCTGAGGATAGTGAGAGGTCAATGACCTCAATTACATTGAAATTGTTATTTTTTCACGATTCTGGTGCAGTTTGTCTGTTTTGGGAATCATTAAAAATGTATGTTGCCATGTGTTGGTTCCTTTATCTTCTGGAGAGCCTATTTATACATAATCACAGGATGCAACCATGACTGAACAAGTGCTTTAAATGAGGTCAGTGACCTCAGAAAACAAATTTATTGAAATACACATTTAGGTTATTGTGGTGTCCAGAACAGCTTGCATGAAATCGTGTTGTAAGATCATCTGTGCAACCTTAATTTGCAATTAAAGTGCGCTGTCTAGGAACAGAGGTAACAGTGCATTGATCGCGGCAGGTGGGATCACTGCTTGCTGGACATCGGCATGGTAGGCAGACCATGACACCCATTCATCTATGGATTGCTTCTCTAGAGCTGTCTTCACTGTCCTCAGCCACCCATACTCTTCTTCCACGGCAGCTTCAGCAGGCAGGAGGTCGGGAGGCCTTGCAGGACGTTGTACAGCCGGTGCAGTGAAGTGCTTCGTCTTCATGGCAGCAGGTGGCACACGTGTGTACACTGATGGCAGAGGTGCTACCGACTTGGCGGAAGAGATGTCTTGCCCAATCACCACTACACCACGGTCGAGTCCGCCATTCGTGTGTGATGGATGTTGCATTAGGGAGATACCTGTGCCATGAAAAGAATCCTTGGCTGTCGCAGAGCTGGGGTTATGGTCAATATTATCGACAGCCCCAGTAGTGAACAGTCCCTTGCGCAGCTTGGGTGGGCAAACAACTTCTTCCATGTTGAAGCGCTGGCAGACAGCATTGGCAATGTCTGCTGTGAGCTGTAGTAATCTATCATATAACACACATCCCTAGGCTGAACAGTGTGTCAATCAGACCTCTGCTCCTGGTCACAGCGTGAATCTTGAGGGACAAGTAGAGTGGGAGTGGGGTTTCTCTCTCGCGGCTGTGGCGCACTGAGGTTGACTCCACACTGCGTGCATGCTTTACACTGTTGAACACCAGTAGCTGCGATACAGTAAGAGCAGCAGTTGTGGTGTTTGTGTTGGCCAACTTAGTCTGGTGCTTGATGTTCGCCCCATCGAGGATCATGTTCACCAGAGCAAGGAGGGATGGTGTCACAGAATCTTTCTGGCAGTCAGCGTGGAACGCACCGTCAAAGGTGAACCTGGTCTGAAACATTTCTCTACGTACTACCTGTGCTGCTCTTACTAGCTGCATGGCATCACTGTCATGATCACAGGCCTTCTTCAGGGCGGGACCTATATCTTTCTCAAACAAGAGAAGTGTGTCTCGGCCCTGAGAATGGGCTCTCAGATCAGGAAGCACAGAAAGAAGTCTGTCCTTCAGTCTGGTTGTGTGTATTCTGTTGGTTACCGTGGCACCCAGCTGCTCCAGTCTAGTCTTGTAGAGGTTAGCCACGTCTGAGAGTTTATATACAGGGGCATTGTCCTCATCTACATGCATGTCCTCCATGAATACCACCAGCTCAGCAAAGGCTATGCCATGCAGACGATCCGCATCCTCGTCCTTGAGTGCGGCTGGTCTGATTTTGTTGTATAATGCACGGAGACAGTTGCGATGGTATTTTGCCTCGATGGCAATCATGTCTCCTGCAGACAGCTTGGCCAGCAGTTCAGTGTCCCCCAATTCAGTGGCACATCTCCGAACGTTCTTGTCAATTTCCTTTGTAGCTGCTTCGTGCAAGTCTGCAGTGCCAGCTGGCTTATTGCAGAAGAAACAGATAGGCTCGGTTGACTGTGGAAGCCTGTGGGCAGCTGCTGATCGTGTGTGCACGGTTGGAGTACCGGTACTAGATTGCTGTCCTGAAGCTGATTCTGCTCTGCTCTGCTGGTCAAACATTTTTTAAAAAAACTTTAAACGACATTTCTTGTGCCACTGAGCACTGTGTGTCCTCAAGGTAGCTTCTACGCCATCGCCATCATCCAGTCTGTTCATGTTGAGTTCCATTGGCATGTGCCGAAGTCCCTTGAACTGGAGGAGGTCTTCTGTCAATGATGCATAGCCACTACCACTCGGTTTCATGGTTGATCTTAGTGGGCACTACAAAGGTTCATCTGTCTCTGCTTTGCAAAGAATACAAAGCTCCCCGTTAGTTCTTGGGGGTGGTCTTGATTGCTTGGACGTAGAGGGCTGGGCTGGGTCTATGAGGATATGACGCTTTGCCATAGTGACGATCAGGTCTGGGATGCTTGTATCTTGGCTTCGATCATCAGGCAGGGAATCCTGCAACACACAAGTACAACAATTGTGTTAGTACCAGCCACCAGTTTACATTCATTGGCATCAATATTTGATATATTGAGGTAATTGACCTCTCACTATCCTCAGAGGTCAAAGCTAGACATCTGTAAATAATTACGTAGAGAGAGAGAGAGGTAGGTATCACAATCAACGTCAATTAATCTCTCTCTCTCTCTCTCTCTCTCTCTCTCTCTCTCTCTCTCTCTCTCTCTCTCTCTCTCTGACACACACACACATGTATATAAACAATAATTGCACACATTTTATTCTGCGTCCAGCAAACAGTCGCGGCATTGTCATCGCAACACACAAACAAAATAACACATAACTGAAATATTGAAACATTAAAAAAAACATTAATTCCGCTGATAAAAGATATATTCCCAGTAAAGAAAATAGTTGTCAATAATAATAATAACTTAATAAGATAATAATACTGATAATAACGATAAGGAGAAGAAGAATAACATAAGGCATAACATTTCCCTCACACGCAGAATGACTGAAACAAAATTATAAAAACAAAATCAAGATGAACTTAAAAGAAAAAGAATAATTATGAGTCTTTTTTCCTGGCATTCTCAGTCAAAGTAGAGAGAAGGATTCCTGGCCCTCGATCTGTCGTCATTGTGAATCAAGGTTTTTTTTACAGCACTTGCGGTAATGATAATGATAACAAGCACAACAATAATAATGGTAATAACAATAATAATAGTAATAATGAAAATGATGACAGTGATGATGAGATAATAATTAACCTGATAATGATAAAAATAGAAATAGTGACGATAATTTGCGTGTGAGAGGTAAGGTATTGTCTCAGTCGATGACGCTTGGTAGACAAAACCCATACAGTATCTACTTTGCTGTCCCTTCCCTTGCTCTATTTAACCCCTGATGATAATGATGACAACATGGCGGTACAGTAAAACCCTTATAACTCGGCACTGTATAACTCGGAATTTGATATAACTCGGCATGGCAAAGACAAGGTTTTTATTTTTTTTTATTTATTATTATATATTTTTTACACCTATGCCTATAGCGTGTGTAGGCAGTGAGCTCCAGGGGTGGGATGGTAGGCCCTGGAGGCTCACTCGAGGGCTGTGATGGTTGGCCCTCGCCCGTGGTGGCGCAGGCAGGATTCTTATAGTGACGCCTGTGATTAGAGGCTCATGCCGCCCCCTGTGTCCTCCCATGCACTCGCAGTCGAAGGTAGAGTTAATGGACAGGGCATAGTGTTGCAGTAATTAAGTGCTCAAGTGATGTAAAATTAAGTTGTACAGGTACAGTACTGTATACAATACAGTACAGAGTTGTGATTATAAAGTGATTAAAGTGATACCAGTGTTAAAATGCGACTGAGTCCCCCTAACATCTTCTACATGTTACAACAAGGCTCCTCTCTCCTTGGATTACATGGCTGCTGCTACCCGTTCACTGGTAAGTGTTGTTTTTATGCTTCTACAGTACTGTATTTAATTATTTTTTTCTCTTTTACCCATATCAGAGGAAGACATTGCATAACTGGGCACATTGAATAACTCGGCAAGGGCCAGAGCCCCTATCGTGCCGAGTTATAAGGCTTTTACTGTATTTGCACACAGGGTTTTGCATTTATTAGTTCACATAATTTAAGAGTGAGAGACAGGGACTAAAGTCAAATTATCGACCCGTAAGTCTAACATCAGTGGTGGGTGAATTATTGGAACTTTATTGACATTTTTATAGTTGAAAGATTATGATCCAACAGTCGCCCAATTTTAATGATATAGGATTATGAACAGTAATGATATTGGACTTATGATTATATAGGCATGCATTTGACAAAGTACCACACGAGCGACTCTTAAATAAGGTTAAGGCTCATGGAATAGATGGGAAGGTTTTTCATTGGATCAGAGCTTGGCTAAGTAATAGGCAACAAAGGGTTACAATTAATGGTTCTAAATCTGAATGGGGACTGGTGACAAGTGGAGTTCCACAAGGGTCTGTTTTGGGTCCATTACTATTTTTTATTTACATCAACGACTTGGATAGTGGGATTAGCAGTGATATCAGCAAGTTTGCTGATGATACTAAGGTAGGTAGGATTATTGGATCACAGTCTGATGTAAACATATTGCAGGGAGACTTAGATAAACTTAACGAGTGGGCAGTCAGATGGCAGATGGAATTTAATATTGATAAATGCAGCGTTATGAATGTTGGTAGAAAAAACCCTGGTAATAATAGATACACCATAAGCAATGTATTCGCTGAAAAGATCAGAAGGTGAAAAAGATCTTGGAGTGAGGGTGAGCCCAGACCTCCGACCTAGGAAACAATGTATTGAGGCCAGAAATAGAGCTAATAGAGTATTAGGATTTGTCAAGCCCCGGCGCCGCCGCTCCGCTACTCCCGAAGGGGGGAAGGAAGGAAATTGCGTGCGCGGAGGCTCAACGGGGGGGTGTTGATATACGTAGCTCCTGCTTTAGCGTCCCCCCAACCCGCTATGGTTCTATCCCATCGGTCGCTGGTCGTGGCATGACAATTAACCCCGGCACCTCTACCTGAAGGTGCTGGGTTGGGCTTATCTCCTTGTACCGGAAGGTACAACGGGGCAGTGCCAAAGCCTTCGCAGTGCCCGTAGCTTCGGAGATACGGGGAGCTTACCTCCCCAGGCTTATAACGCCCCGGGCTTTACCCGGGGGGCGACCCTCCCTGTTCCCCCCCGAGCCCCCTAGCTTGCATAGTTGCCCCGGGGTCAATCCTTTATCGCCCGCCCCTGTCGTGCACTGTCAATCATATAGATACATCACCATCTGCTGCGTCGCCTTCAGGAAGACCTGTATGTGGTGCTCAAGAGGCCCCAAGATCCTGTTGCTGGTGTCTCGTAATGCCCCGGGGTTCCGGGGGGGAAACCCAGGGAAAACCTCCTGAAGGAGGTATCTAGTAGGGCGTTGTAGTCGCGTAGAGTTGCACCTCCGGCCCACGCCCGCCGCTCGTGTCCGGCCCCAGCACCCAGTGGTTCCCCAAGGGCCCTGAAGAGAGACCACAGGGGTAGGTAGTGTGGAGGGACGTCATGGTCTCGTAGAGTAGCACTTCCTTACCCCCTGGGGCAAAGTAGGGCGCCCTTTGGTTGCCCCATGGCGGTTCCGGGAAGCCATGCGGCCCCAGGGGAATCACCACCGGGGCGGGCAGTGTTGCAGGGACATCTTGGTCTCGTAGAGTTGCACTTCCCACCCCTGTGGTTATGCGGGGTATTCCTTAGTCGTCCCGTCGAAGCTCCGTCGTCTCTGGGGCAAAGTGAAGAGCCACAGGGGCAACGCCGAGCGCCGCTATTTGCCCTGCCGTGGCCCCTTCATCTCAGGGCACAGAGGAACAACACCGGGGCGAGCGGAGCGGCGGACAGTGCAGGGATGTCAATTTTCCGCGGATTCGCGGATTTCCGAGTATTTTATTGTCAACTGGGTCATTTCTGTGAATCGTGTAGATTCGGGTTTTAAAAATTTGGGGGGGGGTGTGTACATAGTTGCCTAGCCCACAGCCGAACCTGACCCTGATCCAGCAGACCATAAAACATTTTTTGGCTGCCTAGCGGGAAGTTAATACTAGGTTGCCGATATCTCCTGACTCCACTGCTACAAGTTTGCTCAGGAGGCAGTATGTTGGGGGTGGAATACAGCAGCCCACAGCCAGTATGTTGGGGGTGGATTACAGCAGCCACAGCCAGGTGAGATAGCTCTGGTGATCCAGGGGTCTGGTATCGATTGGCACACTGCCCTCACTGTGTCAAGTTTGCAGGCTCCAGGCCTGGAGAGTTCAATACAGGGATGCCACAGCAGGAGGCAAGCCAGATTGGCCAGAGGGTATATACTCAATATAGTATGGCCAGAGATATATACATATACACAAATTGTGGACACAAAAACAGACAAAATTGAGACCAGAAATTATTATAGATATAACCAAGGACCTCTCAGAAGCTCTCTCAGAGCATGAAATTTACAAAAAATCTCGGGGGGCTTACAGCGGCCCCCGAACCCCCAGCTGGGAGGTTCCCTCGCTACGGTCGGTCAGCCTCGCTGCGCTCGGATGAGTTGGTCGCCCTATTATTTTATTTCAGAGTTTTTTTTCTTTTCTTGTTGACATCCCTGACAGTGGCTTAAGGCGGCGTCACACTAGTCTTGTAAGATATCACCGCGACGCAGTAAGACGTGTGGCCACACTCGAGGATATATAGAATCTGATCCTCTCTCCCGTCTTCAAGAAGAGACGTGTGTGTGGGTGAGAAGAGTGTGTGGGTGGGCACGGGCCAAAGGTTAGTGCTGACATAGGTGTCAAGTGAGGGCGTGAATTGACGGCGAGAAGTGATCAAGGAGTGTTGGATCAGCGTTAGTCTTCTTCCTCGCCTACTCACTTTCTTTCACCTTCTATCACTCTCCCTCACTTTCTCTCTCTCTCTCTCCTTCTCCTCCTCTCATCTTCTCTTTCGCCGGGGGACGGGAGGGACCCTTAGCTGTGGTCAGCAAATGTGCAGGTGGGCGCCGGCCACCCCTCGCTGGCTTGATAACGGAAGTTGCGTAAGCACAACACTATGGCCTCTCCCTCTATCTACCCCCATCATCAGTACTCTGCCTCTTCCTTCATTCTCTTTCTCCTTCTCTTTCCCCATTTAACCTTCTTTCCCTTCTATTCCTCATTCTTCCAACTCTCCAGCCTTCACAGGATTCATTACCAGAAGTGTTAAAAGTAGAAGTGAGAAAGTTATTATAAAGCTTTATCTGGCTCTAGTCAGGCCTCACCTAGACTATGCAGTTCAGTTTTGGTCTCCATATTACAGGATGGATATAGCCTTGTTAGAATCAGTGCAGAGAAGGATGACCAAAATTATACAAGGGATGCGTAACTTTAGTTATGAGAAGAGATTGAAGTTATTAAAATTACACTCACTCGAGAGACGCAGAGTAAGGGGCGATCTGATAGAAGTTTTTAAGTGGATTAATATTAGGAGAGGTAGGAAAAGTTCTTACGGCTTTTAACCAGGGTAGAACAAGAAGTAACGGATTCAAGCTGGAAAAGCGTAATTTAAAAAGGAAATAGGGAAACTGGTTCACAAATAGGGTGGTGAATGATTGGCATGGACTCAGTAGACAGGTAGTTAGTGCGGAGTCATTAGGGAGCTTTAAAGGGGGGCTGGATAGGTTCATGGATGCGGATGAAAGGTGGATGTAGGTAGTGTTTGGTGACAGGAACTACCACGTGTAGGCCTCGCGGCCTCTTGTAGCTTCCTTATTTTCTTATGTTCTTATTTTCTTATTACCAACGCTGTGTGGAATATGTAGACACTTTTATTGGAATACAAATGCATGGTTTGTACATCATAAACATGGTTACCATTAACCAATGACGCCAAACATCAATATTTTGATACTTTGAGGTCATTGACCTCTCACGGTCCTCAGAGGTCAAATCTGCCTTACCTCCCGATCTGAAAATGAAGCTTATGGCATGTACTAACGCTGATAGAAATTTCATGCTTTAGTCATAATTTGCACAATTCTTATGATATGAGAGATTATCAGCTGTACTACGGCTGGAACCGTGGCCACCGAGATGATAAGGCCTGGTGGATCGCCCGTGACGTCACACCATAAGGATACCACCCGCTCCGCTCCCCGTACAAGTTTACCTACCTAATATAATGTTTATCAGCATAAAAGATATACTGTTATCTTCGGAAATGTTTGTTCTATAATATTATCAAATAAAAAACCGTAAAACACACAAAGAAAATGCCATTATGAGACTTTCAAGAAATATGCATTAACTTAAACTCTTCGCCATTTAATATTTTGCTCGCAAACATTTTACATGGAGAATATCAATATAAGCGGAGTTTAATTAGCTTTCCATTGATATATTTCGTTTAGTGATAAATGAATTAGCGGCATGCATAAATTAGCGTTAACTAAATATAAAAAATCATGAAATCGGGTAATTTCCTACCTAATATATGTTTATCAGTATAAAATATATACTGTTATCTTCGTAAATGTTTGTTCTATAATATTATCAAATAAAAAACCGTAAAACACATTAAAGAAATGCCATTATGAGACTTTCAAGAAATATGCATGAACTTAAACTTTTCGCCATTTAATATTTTGTGAAAAAACGTTTTACATGGCGAATATCGATAGAAGCGGAATTTAATTAGCTTTCCATTGATATATTTCCTTTTCTGATAAATGAATTAGAACCATGCATAAATTAGCGTTAACTAAATAAATAACATCATGAAATCGGGTAATTTCCCAGATTTCATGATGTTATTTATTTAGTTAACGCTAATTTATGCATGGTTCTAATTCATTTATCAGAAAAGGAAATATATCAATGGAAAGCTAATTAAATTCCGCTTCTATCGATATTCGCCATGTAAAACGTTTTTTCACAAAATATTAAATGGCGAAAAGTTTAAGTTCATGCATATTTCTTGAAAGTCTCATAATGGCATTTCTTTAATGTGTTTTACGGTTTTTTATTTGATAATATTATAGAACAAACATTTAGGAAGATAACAGTATATATTTTATACTGATAAACATATATTAGGTAGGAAATTACCCGATTTCATGATTTTTTATATTTAGTTAACGCTAATTTATGCATGCCGCTAATTCATTTATCACTAAACGAAATATATCAATGGAAAGCTAATTAAACTCCGCTTATATTGATATTCTCCATGTAAAATGTTTGCGAGCAAAATATTAAATGGCGAAGAGTTTAAGTTAATGCATATTTCTTGAAAGTCTCATAATGGCATTATCTTTGTGTGTTTTACGGTTTTTTATTTGATAATATTATAGAACAAACATTTCCGAAGATAACAGTATATCTTTTATACTGATAAACATTATATTAGGTAGGTAAACTTGTACGGGGAGCGGAGCGGGTGGTATCCTTATGGTGTGACGTCACGGGCGATCCACCAGGCCTTGTCTCTCGGTGGTCTCGCTGGAACATGGCAGCGAGCCACGTTCCAGCCAATTAACTCATTACGCTAATTACTCATTAAGGGCTTGTTCTACGCAAAAAGTTTGTTGCACAGACCCCCATTTATTTCGACAGCACTACTTGCATGTCAAATTTCAGCTCAATCCGACAATACTTAGGAGTAGTTTACGCTAATTACTCATTCAGAGCTTGTTTTACGCAAAAAGTTTGTTACACAGATCCCCATTGATTTTGACAGTTCTACTTGCATGTCAAATTTCAGCTCAATCCGACAATATTTAGGAGTAGTTATTCACTTTTTGGCTTCAACTTGGTTCTACGGGTCTATATTTGGCTTAATGAGTAAGCAGATCGCGCGCCATTATACAAAT
>JACEEZ010010558.1:0-5000 GCA_016584305.1 Chionoecetes opilio
GAATGGTGGTGTGGGGGGATGGGTAAGGGTGAAGTGAAGGGTGGGGGGTGATGGGTATGGGTGATGAATGGTTGTGGTGAGGGTAATGGGTGAATGGGGGGGGGAAATGGTGGGGGGGGGGGATGGGTAATGGGTGAGTGAAGGGGTGTGGGGGTGTGATTAATGGGTGAGTGAATGGGTGGGGGTGAGGGGTAATGGGTGAGTGAATGGGTGGGGGGTGATGGGTAATGGGTGAGTTTTTGGGGGAATGGGTGGTGAGGGTGGTGTGGGTAATGGTAAATGAATGGGTGGGGGTGTATGGGTAATGGGTGAGGAAGGGGTGTGGGGTGATGGGAATGGTAGGGGTGATGGGAAATGGGTGAGTGAATGGGTGGGGGGTGATGGAAAGGGTGAGTGAATGGGTGTGTGGTGGGGGGTTTAATGGGTGAGTGTTGGGTGGGGGGATGGAATGGTGTGGAATGGTTGGGGGGTGTGGTAATGGGGAGTGAAGGGTGGGGGAATACATACATTTCTACATCCATGATTTCAGGAAAGTTAGAAGGGGCCTATCTGGAGAGTCCATGTTTGGTGGCGAAGGCCACCAAACACAGGTGGTGGCCGAAGGCCCACCAATAGCCCCCGCAGGAGCAGCCAAAAAGTCGCCCGGAGGCGGCTTGCGGCTAGTAATAATATAAGCGAAAGTGTGTCTGTCGTCTGTGTGTGTATGTTATAGGTTCCGCCCCCGTGGCCAAACTTTTATGGCACATTTGGAATCAGTTGACCAGGGAAAGGGTCATAGCCCACTTATGAGATGATCCGATCACTTTTTTTTTTTTTTTTTTTTAGCACATTAGTGAAAATTTGTGAAAACTAAAGTGGGTTGCGAGAATTCAAGATCTGAAACTCGAGAAATGCCAGTGGTCGCTGGCAGTTTAACCAAAGGTTGGTCTACTGTTTTGGCTCCGGACAATATTTTAAATAATAATTTCGCGATAAACTTTGATGCACCGCATCTGATACCAAAAAATAAGTTTCTTTTGTTCTAAAATTATATGGATGACATGCATTTACGATGGAACGTTCTAAAATAGCAATTAATGCAAATTACTCGCCTGGTAGCAAAGCTAAAAATTTTTAAAATGGATTTTGGGCATTTAAAATTGGGCGATGTTCAAAACTGTTTTAAGACAGTACTGCTGCGTCTGGCAAACGCTGTCAAAATACAAAAAGCAATGCTTGGAAAACGAAGAATAAGATGCCGAATCGGCTGTTGCTGCGACAATGTAGGTTAAATTGTGGAGCGACACGCCGCGGCGGGGAGTGGTGGGCGGGGAGATTGTGGCGGGAGATTGAATCAAACATTGACTACTTTCACGCGTGACTCATTGACTTCCAGTTTTCTATCTGATTGATACAAAATAATAACAGGAAAATATGACTGCCTAGTAAAATAAACTTCTAAACATACGTTATTGACTATAAAATACAAAAGTAACATTTACCTCGCCTCCTAAACTATAACCTATTTGGTTTAAATTTGGTTAATACATGTTTTACAAATAGGTTTCTATACAATATACATATGAAGAAAATCGTTCTTAATATTATATTTGTGTGTTTTAAGTGCAGTGGAAAAAAGCCCATATTTTCTTTCAAGTTGACAACTTTCACCAAATGTGAGTTAAAACTGCCAGCGACCACTGGCATTTCGGAGTTGCAGTCTCTTTAATTAGAGAGAACTGCAACTCCGAAATGCCAGTGGTCGCTGGCAGTTTTAACTCACAATTTGGTGAAAAGTTGGTCAACTTTAAAGAAAAATATGGCTTTTTCCCACTGTACTTAAAAACACAATGTATAATATTAAAAACGATTTTCTTCTATATGTATTTGTATAGAACCCTGATTCTGTAAAACATTGTATAAACCAAAAAACCCAAGTAGGTTATAGTTGAGGAGGCGAGGTAAATGTTACTCTATGATATTATATAGCCCAATAACGTATGTTTAGAAGTTATCTATACTGGGCAGTAAATATTTTCCTGTTATTATGTGTATCAATCAGATAGAAAGCCTGGAAGTGCAATGAGTCCGACCCCGTGAAGTAGCAATGTTTTGATTCAATCTCCCCGCCACAATCTACCCGCCCACCACTCCCCGCCGGGGGGTGTCGCCTCCACAATTATAACCTACATTGTCGCAGCAACAAGCCGATTTGGGCATTCTTTATTCTTCGTTTTTCCAGGCATTGCTTATTGTATTTGACAAGCGTTTGCCAGACGCAGCAGTACTGTCTTAGAAAACAGTGTGAACATCGCCCAAATTTTACATCCCAACAATATACATGAAAAAAATATATTAAAGCTTTGCTACTCGAGGCGAGTAATTTGCATTAATTTGCTATTATAGAACGTTCCATCGTAATGCATGTCATCCATATAATTAGTAGAACAACAGAAGAACTATATTTTTTGGTATTCAGATGCGGTGCATCAATTTATCGCGAAATTGATTTATGAAAAATATTAGTCGCGGAGGGAAAAAACAGTAGACCAACCCTTTTAGTTAAACTGCCAGCGACCACTGGCATTTCTCGAGTTCAGTTCTCTCTAATTGAGGAAGCCTTGATGTAGGGTGATGGATAATGGGTGAGTGAATGGGTGGGGTGATGGGTAATGGGTGTGGGGTGATGGTTTAGGGGAATGGGTGGGGGGTGATGGGTTGGGGGTGATGGGTGATGGGTGAGGGAATAGGTGGGGGTGAAAGGGGAATGGGTGAGGAATGGGTGTGTGGTGATGGGTAATGGGTGAGTGAATGGGGGGGGGTGATGGGGAATGGTGAGTGAATGGGTGGGGGGTGATGGGGAATGGGTGAGTGAATGGGTGTGTGGTGATGGGGAATGGGTGAGTGAATGGGTGGGGGGTGATGGGGAATGGGTGAGTGAATGGGTGGGGGGTGATGGGTAATGGGTGAGTGAATGGGTGGGGGGTGATGGGTAAAGGGTGAGTGAATGGGTGGGGGGGATGGGTAATTTGGGGAGTGAATGGGTGGGGGGAATACATACATTTCTACATCTATGATTTCAGGAAAGTTAAAAGGGGCTATCTGGAGAGTCCATGTTTGGGGCCGAAGGCCCACCAAACACAGGTGGTGGCCGAAGGGCCACCAATAGCCCTCCGCAGGGGCTAGCCAAAAAGTCCGCCCGGGGGCGGCTTTGCGGCTAGTATATATATATATATATATATATATATATATATATATATTGCCGTAAATGATTTAGTAAATAATATATAATTAATATATTTTAAATTTTAAATGTCCTCTTTACCTGTTTCCCTATTATCCCCATTATTTTCCCTTTTCTCTCTCTCTCTCTCCCCTCTCTCCCCTCTTTTCTCCTCTCTCTCTCTCTCTCTCTCTCTCTCTTCTCTCTCTCTCCTCTCTCTCCCCTCTCTCTCTCTCTCTCCAATTCGTTATTTTATATATATATATATATATATATATATATATTGTAGCTTCCCACGTTATTTCACGTCTTTCTCACAATGTTGTACCAGGATCCTGTATATTAGTAAAGTTATGTCGTGTGTGTGTTTTCTTCTCACCACTTCCTATCGGATGATCTAACAGCCTTCCAGGAGTGTCCTTCCAGTTTTTCTTCCAGTCTCATCATATTTTCCCGAGGACACAAGATCATCACTCACATATGGCGTCGTCTTACCATCCGCAGACATTTTGCTCTTCGTCTGGCGATCCACTCCTTCCTTCCTTCATTCATTCATTCCTTCATTCTTTCATTCCTCATCTCTTTTTTCCTACAATGCTTTCATCTCGTTTCCATACTTTTTTCTGTTTACTCTTCCCTCAGACCTTCCCTGTAACTATTCCATCTTTTTCCCCTTCCTTCCTTCCTTCCCTCTTTCCTTTTTATTCCTCCTGTCCTTCCATGCCTCCCTTTCGCTTTTTGGTTTTGTTTCTGTCTTTTATCACCCTACAGATTACCTTCTCTTCTCTTTTGGCTATTCATCCTTTCTCCTTTCTTCCCTCTTTTTTTATTTTCCCCCCTACCTTCCTTTTTCCCATGCCTATCTCCGCTTCTAAACTAATATTTCTATCTTTTTTCATCTTACAGACTTTTCCCTTTCCCCCTTATCTTTGCCCTTTCACTTCCTTCATCCATCCTTTTCCCATTCCATTCCAATCATATACAATTATTATCTTTATTTCACCCTTCCCTCCGCTTTCGTTTATCTACGTAGCTAGCTGGAATACGGAGACAAACGGCTGTTACTCTTTTATCAGATAAGAGAAGCAAATTTGCAGCATCAATCCATAACCTTTCACCTTTATCGTCCAACCAACAATCTCAACATTAACAACCGGTTCTATTTTTGGGTGGTTTTTTTCGCACAGTAGTGGTACCGAGACAAATGCTTTGGTTCAGAGGCAGCACAGCAAGATAAACAAGATAAGTTTTCACGGGACATATCTCATTGCTTGGGGGGGACGCGTCGGAAGTATTCGAACCACACTTTCCCTGCACCTCTCCGGAAATTGCGTCTCAAGGTTTTATGCCCGCTATCAATCTGCCCCGTCGCATCCCGCGACTGATTTTGATTACACTGATTTTGAGTGTTTTCATACATACCTGGTGTCGTTTCGCGTAACTCTAGTAATCAAGTTTTTTTAACTCTGAGCTGAGTGTACGAAATGACTATGATTTCATATAGACTACGAAACAACTTTTAGGTGTACGAATCTACTGGTGTACGAAACAACTTTTGTACGAACTGACTGCACCCCCTTGCGTCACTTTAGTCTTCACGCAGCTCGAAGCTTATGTTTGGCCGGGTTGTTTACATTGAAGAGGTCACAAGAAGAAGAAGAAGACCGGTGAGGTAGAGACACGCCGCTGTAATGGTAAGTTTTTGCCTGAATTTTGATGTATTGATGGTTTTACTAGGACGGTGTATTGATGGGACTGGAGGTGAGACTATCAGGAACGGATAGAGGGAGGTTTGAGG
>JACEEZ010010558.1:10000-40000 GCA_016584305.1 Chionoecetes opilio
GTCGAATTTTTTTTTTTTATATATAGTGATTCAGAACTGAGGATTGAAGGAAAATGACGCATTTAATTACTCGACATTTATATACTACTTTACCCCCTCCCACTCAACGTAAACTCTTCGTCAATCATGAGTCAAAAGTTTTAACCCATTTTCTCGCGTTACATGGCTTCTTCCCCCCCCCCCAAAAAAAAAAAATCCTTGTTCCTCAGTCCCTCATCACGCATCCTATCAGATATTTTTTAACTAAGTATATGAAGAAAAAAAATAACATATACACAGCACCAAATCATGACTCCTCTTCTTTTCAAATTCACATAGGGTCTTCTATCCACCCACAAACAAATATACTTAAGCTGGACAATACAATTCTTCCAATGAACTTTACAAACACAATAATTGAATAGTAATGCATTCTTAACTTTTTCACCTTCCTCACCCAGAGCAGATTTAACCAGTTTAAGGGAATACATAATTAATGTAATGACTTTACTCCCTTGAAATGAGAACCTTCTCACTTCATCTCTTATTTGTCTAGGCCGAAGCCACATCGAGTCGCGACTGGACTCATCCCTCTAGTCTGTAATGGTTATTCTTTTAACCCACTTAACCTAGGCATAGGTGCGTAGGGAGAAATCACGACCGGATTTACTCCATACCCTCTGTACTGTAACTTGGGATAAGGCTCACCTCCTTATTGAGGCATATATACTCCTTCGTCAATCACCCAACGAGCAAAGCTCAGAGCCAAGCACATCCTCGAGTCTAACGACATCCTTTGCGGGTTTAGTGTTTAGTGCAATCTATGTACACCCTCTAAAGCAAATTTTCTAACCTCTACAAGTCTTTCTAGGGGACCTTCATCAAAATACCTCTTTCTCTAGAGATAGCTTTTACCATCTGTCATTAACATTCTTCTACGTATCTCCTCACTGGTCTCCTCTCTCTAGGTGGTGGTTGTTAAAGTTCTTCCTCAACTATTACTATTTCTGCTGGTTCCAACAGCCAGCCATCTTGTCCTATATATTGCTTAATTTGTTCGGCCGCTCTCTGTACACGTTTGCCGTCAAATATATTTTCTAACACATATGCACCCCCCACTCTCAACACTTCCACTATTTTGTACGGTCCCAACCACTTAACCGAAAGTTTTCTGTTGGTGCCCGTCTCAAAAAGGTTCTCTTTTCACCCACGCCAATTCGTCTTTTTCCAACCTCTCATTTTTCCTTTTCACATTAACTTTCTCCCGCCATTTTTTACCTCTCTCCAAATTCGTTCTCTTGATGATTTCGTGTGCCACTGTTGTTTCCTCCTCCGAGTCAATTTGTGGTAACTTCACACTAATCAACCTTGGAGCGTATCGGGAAAAGAACGCATAGAAAGGTTGGGTACCCATTGTCTCATGCACTGCACTATTCAACACTCTTTGGGTTTCTAAGAGATAACTGGGCCATCTATTGGGATAACCCTTGCATAGGTTTGAGAGAATTGTTTTCATTGTTCGGTGCATTCTTTCAGAAATACTATTACCTTGTGGATGATAAGGCGTGGTGTATCCTAACTGTACTTCACATGAATCACACAACTCTTTAAATTGCTGTGACGTAAGCTCCTTAGCATTATCTAACAACAATGTATGTGGTGCTCCAAATACACTAATATATTCCCTAAAATTCTTACATACTTCCTCGGTCATCCTAGTTCTTAATTTATAAAACACAGTAAACCTACTATAATAATCTATTATAGTCAATACATAGCGGTATCCGTGGGCTCCCGTTCCCATGTCGATTATGTCCATGCTTATCCTCCCTAGAGGTTTACTTACTGATGGTAATTCTTGCCATTGTTGTTGGAGTCCACGACTACCCTTATGCTGTTGACATGTTAAACAGTTCCTCACATATTCTCTCACATCCGTTTTCAGGTTGGGCCAATAAAAATTGCCTTCTGCTTTACTTATACACTTCCTGTGCCCTAAATGACCTGATTCCTTATTATTAATTAATTCCAAGGCCGATTGCTTCAGTTCACTTGGCAAAACTAATAAGTAGTGTACACTGTTATCTAACTGCTGTTTAGTTAAATATAAAACTCCATCTTCTATCACAAATTGATCTAAAGTACTTCTGGGGTATTTAGATCTGGGTATTCTGTCTCCTTCTAGATCAGTGGTTCTCAACCTGGGGGCCATGGCTCCCAAGGGGGCCATGGCAAGAATTTAAGGGGGCCATGGTGGGATGTTGCAAATTATACATTTCTAAATAATGTTAGGAATCTGAATAAAAAAAAAAAACTTGCATCACTGTCCTGGCAAAGAAAATTTTCTTGTTTTAATAATTAATTGATCAATCATTAAGTTGACAATAGAATTTTGTTACATAATATTGTTACGAATGTGTGTGTACGTGTGTATGTATGTATGTGTGCGAAATTGTAATTGTTTGTGCAGTGTAGGTGTGATAGAAAACGCGGAGGAGAACGAACGCGTATGAGACGGGTGAGAGACACGGGCGGTGAGTGAGGGTGAGTCACCGGGAGACAGAGGGAGAGAGGCGATCGAATGATCTCAGTGTGGCCTGGGATATCATCACGTAAACATGTGGGTATAATTGATTCTGAACCATATACTGTGTTACTTATTTTGTTCGACAATTATAAATGCGGTCGCTGTTTTTCGTGTGTGAAATATTTCTTATTTTTTGGTATAATTATTTTTCATGCTCATTCCCTACTTAGGTATTCCTGCTTTTGTTTTTTTTAGTGCTAATATTGATGTGACTCACTATTCTTCTTATTATTTCAATTGGGGCAGTGCTTGTCAAAGGAGGCGTGTTCTTGCTGTAGAAAGTACATTTCAGCTTGCTACTAGCTTGAGTGTGAATGTTTATCATATTTACTCTCTCTGTGTGTATGTTTGTGTATGACTGTGTGTATGCTTAATTTGTGAGTCCATGGATGTGGATATTTGTGTGTTTGTCATTTTATCACTTATCTTATTTATCTGTCCTTCATTATCATTCTTTTGTCTTATCACTTAATGTTTGTTCTGATGTTCTGTCTTCTTTATTTTCCGTAGATTTGCGATGGCTACTAGTGTTAGTAAGAAGCGGAAGTACAGTGAAGAGTACATTAACTACGGATTTACATCAATCCTCGCTGATGGCATCGAGAAACCTCAGTGTGTACTGTGCTTCAAAGTGCTGGGGAACGATTCTATGAGGCCTAGTAAGTTGAAGCATCATTTGCTGACCATCCATCCACAGTATGCTGAGAAAGACACCGATTTCTTCAGGCGCCACGAAAGTAGTTTGGAAAAATAGAAACTGGATGCGACTGGTGCTTTCCAACAACAGACCTCAAGTGTAGTTGAGGCATCATACGAGGTTGCCCTCGAAATAGCGAAGCAAAAGAAGCCCCACACAATTGGTGAAACCTTAATCAAGCCATGTACTTTAAAGATGGTCAAGCGTGTTCTTGGAGATGCAAGTGAACGTAAAATTCAACAAATTTCCTTGTCAAACGACACGGTGAAGCGGAGAATTAATGAAATGTCAGATGACATAAAGGAAAAAGTGATACAGGAGATCAAATCGTCTCCAACTGGTATGTTTGCAATACAGCTGGATGAGTCAACGGATGTGAGTTCTTGTGCACAGCTACTCGTGTTTGTTAGGTATGTTTTCTTGTGTGATATCAAGGAAGAATATCTGTTATGTACACAGCTTGAGACCACCACAACAGCTAAAGATGTGATGGAAAAGCTATCTTCTTTCTTCAAAGCTAACAGGATCCCCTGGGAAAATTTTTGTGGAGTCTGTACAGACGGGGCTCCAGCGATGCTGGGATCAAAATCAGGGTTCCAGAAGCGTGTCAAGGAAGTAGCTCCGAATGCCAAGGGGGTTCATTGTATGATCCATCGTTTTGCACTGGCGTCGAAAACCCTCCCTGATGAACTTTGCAAGATCCTGGAGGCAGTGGTCAAATGCGTCAACTTTGTAAAAGCTGGAGCTCTGAACTCTCGCCTTTTCCAGAACCTTTGTAGAGACATGGATTCGGAGCATGAAGCTCTCCTCTTTTACTCCAAAGTGCGCTGGCTTTCCAAGGGCAATGTTGTGAATCGAGTGTTTGAACTTCGGGGGGAGCTTAAATTGTTCCTGGAAATGCAAGGGAAAGATGATCTGTTGAGTCACTTCAATGAGGTTTTGTGGGAGCCACGTCTTGCATATTTAGCAGATATATTTGAGCAGCTAGATAGGTTGAATCTAAAGCTACAGGGCAAGGAAAGAAATGTGTTTCACCTGATGGATTGTCTTCGTGGATTTCTTGCCAAGCTCCAGAATTGGCAAAGGAAAGTCGGTGCCGGGAATGTTGCCATGTTTGAAAACCTTTCAGTTGTCCTTGACGAGAATGAAGAAGATAGTCTGCTTGACCCATTACTTAAAACTGAAATCACTCAGCATCTGAGATCCTTGGAAAGTGAACTTAATAGGTACTTCCCAGAATTCGAGGAGGAAGAAGGGAAGTTGGTAATGAATCCATTCTCTGGCACTCTTGATATTACTACCATTCCCAGTGATGTTCAGGACGAGTTCCTTGATCTCAAACATGATTCTGCTGCCAAATATCTCTATGAAGAAAAATCTCTGAATGTATTCTGGTGTTCAATGCATCAGTCATATCCAAAAGTCAGTGAGATTGCACTTCGACTACTCTTGCCTTTTTCAACTACCTATTTATGTGAGTCTGGTTTCTCCACCCTTCTACAAATCAAGAATAAGAGCCGGAACCGATTGGATGTGGACCCCGACATGAGATGTGCATTGTCAGTGACACAACCTCGGATTCGTCAACTGACTGAAAAGAAACAATATCAGCCTTCCCACTGATGTGTGATAAAATATGCAGAGATTAATTGAACTTTTTCCCAACCAGATTCAAATTTGCTAGTGTCCGCTAGTCTTTTGTAGGCAAGTGATGTAAGTTAAGCATATCACAGAAATCTATCAAATATAAGATAATTATGACTGTAAACTTTGTAATAAAGCAAGGGTGTTCTCTTCATCAACATTTAAAAAAAAATTTTTTTTTACCTTTTTTGGCGGGGTGGGATTTGGGAGAAAAATGAAGGGGAGCCACACGAATGTTGAGAATTCATGAAGAGGGGAATGGAGTGAAAAAGGTTGAGAACCACTGTTCTAGATACTCTATCATTTCTCTCCATCTGAGGTCCTCTCGTTGTATTTCCTTGATTTCTCCTTTACTTTTTGCTAACCATCTCTCTTCTACTTGACATCGAATGATTCTTACTGGTCTACTAAGCTGGTCTGCTACAGTGTTCTTTTTCCCTGCTTTATATTCTATTTGATACCTATAGTCTCTCATTTCTAGGATCCATCTGTTCATCCTAGGTGACTTAGTTCGTTGTTTAAAAACTGACACTAGCGGTTGGTGTTCTGTTCTGATGATAACTTTGGTTCCCCACAGGAAATGATGAAACTGTCTGCAAGCTAGGGAAGCCCTAGGGCTTCCCTATCTGTTGCTGAGTATCGCATTTCAACTGGTTTCAATTTTTTGGAAAAATAAGAGATTACCTGGGCTTTGCCCTGTTCATTATACTGCATCAGTACTGCTCCTACATGAGTTTGGCTAGCATCGGTATCCAACACAAAAGGTTTGTTGATATTGGCCTTAGTTAAGATGGGAGCACTAGTCAGTTTATCTTTTAGTATTTTAAATGCTTTCTGGCTTTCCTCTGACCATTCGAATGGGTTATCTTTCTTAGTCAAATTAGTGATCGGCACCGCTATCTTAGCGAATCCTTTTATGTACTTCCTATAGAAACCTACCATTCCCAGAAATCTTCTGGTTTCCTTGACATTAGTGGGTTGTTTCATTTTCTCTATGGCTTCTATATTGTCTGGGTTAGGCTGGTAACCTTCCTTGTTCACTACGTGTCCCAGAAAACAAACTTTTCTTTGCCCTATTTTACATTTGGTCAGATTTAATTTGACTCCAAATTTAGTCAGATGTTCAACTAACCTATCGATCCTTTCCAATAAGAACTCGTAACTGGGTAAAAGGTAAAGATGGGAGCATAAGCTAAGCTGCGCGTGGCATGCGGTGCTCATCTCCGTGGCATTAGCCCTTAGAGCCTGTGGTGGGTGAGGACCCGTTACCCCGGGACACAGGGCTAGTGTGACTCCCGGGTTAACACAGTTACCTTCCCCAGGTTACCCCAGGTAGCCATTTATCAACCCCGAAAGGAAGGAAGAACAGCTAGGTAGGCTGGTCACCGGCTTGCCCTGGCCCGGGATCGAACCAGGGCCCGCAGATTCGTAGCCAGGCACGCTAGTCACTGCACCACGGAGGCGACAAACTGGGTGCCATCAGGATAATGTCATCCAGATAATTTTTAAGCCAATTCTCTTTCAGTAAAGGGGTTAAGATCTGAGCTAATTTGCGAGAGAAAATTGCCGCACTGCAATTCAATCCAAAGGGAAGTCTTTTGAATCTATACAAGGATATTCCTTCACTGAAAGTTGTTAGATCTTTACTACTTTCATCTAACAGTACTTGATAATATGCATCTTTCATATCTAGGGTGGCATAGTATTCATAGCCCGCTACCGACTCTACTAACTATTCCAATTTAGGTAGGGGGTGTATATCAGTTGCTAAATGTTGATTCACTTTCCTATAATCCAGACACATCCTTTTTTCCCCATTCGGCTTGTTACCCAGTACTATATGACTTAACCACGCAGCTGTGGAATTTTCTATTATGTCCTTCTCTTCCATTTCTCTCAACATTTTAGCTATTAGTTCCTTAGCTTTCTCCGGATACCTATATGTGACTCCTCTACATGGGTTTGGATCTAACACCTGCATATGAGCTGGTTCAGTTTTCATGGTGCCTAGTTCTCCTGCATCTAAGATAAATAAGTTATGATGTTGTTTTATTAAGGCGAAAAGATAGTGTCTCTCCTGTCCACTTAGGTGCTTCCAGTCTCCCTTTTCTAGAATAGCCTGTATTCGTTCCTGTCGAGTACCACTACCTTTGCTGGCATCACTGTCGGGTAACATAGCGTTACTCATCCTAGTGGTGAGACAACGTGGTCCTGCCGTAACTTGCTGCTCTTGAATTTCTTCTGAGTTTACTACCCTATACTTAGCTAAAACTGTACCAGAACGTAACTTTAACTGTCCATTACTGTTATTAATTATTGGTAGAAAGATGGTTCTTTCTTTAGTAACCTGGACACACATAGGTGCTATATTTTGCACTTGTCTTTTCCTAGTGTCCACCAAGAGAATGGTTCCCTCTATCTCGTCTACTGGTAATTCTAACCATTGATTTTTTTCTGGTCTTATGGTCACGCTTTGCTGTATTCTTATATGACAGCTTGATTTATGCACTTCATCTTTGCACTCCTCGCTCTTAACTGCTCTTATGGTGCCGTATCGGTGTTCAACAAAATTCAAGGGGTAAGTTAGGTTAGCCCACATGACGTTTTTTATTTGTAATTTATAGTCATTTCTTCTAGTCCTATTATATTCATCCCTATCAGGGCTTGGGTGGATAAATACTGGTCTGGCACTACTAACATTAACACTTCTATTGTTCTATCTGCTCCTGGGGGTATTTTTACTCTTACTTGACCTAAGATTCTCAACTCCTTGCCAGTTATGTCGGTCAAACTAGGGATGTTACTGGGGGTTCTTTTTTTTAAGTTGTAAGTCTAAGCTGCGCTCTTCTTTATAATGAATATTTGCTTCCTGTGTCTACTAAAACTTCCGTGACGTGGTCTTTAATGGTTAAGGGGGTTATTGGGGGATTGATGTTTAACTAGTTTCCCTGGAGGACCCTTTCCTCCCAGGACAATTTGGACTACCTCTCCTACATCCTACTCTCCAGCAATCGAAACACAGCGTTGCTACCTGGCTTCCTTCTACAGTCTGCGGGTGAGTGGTTGTTCATTTTACAATAGGACAAAACGTCTGGGGAAATCCTTCTCCAATCTAAACTGGGGGGCTTCTGGTTGTTACCTACTCTCAATTCTTGTAATTTCCTCCCCATTCCTTCCATCTGTGCTCGCAGTTCTCTTACTTCTGACTGACTGGCTGACAGTTTCCTGTTTATTGGGAGGAATACGCTGGGGAGCGGGTGTTATTTTCTGACAGCTGCCGATCTGGTTACCGCGTATATTCTATTGTGTCTCTTCCTATGGCGATGGCCCTCTCAGTCTCCACTTTCTCTATGGGAATTTTCTCAGTGGGAATTGTTCATCCATGAAAAACTCTAATTTCTCCTTACTGTGGCTTGGTAATCCCCTCAACCAGTTTGTTTTTTTTTGATCTTATCCCTACGGGGGAATTTCTCCTGAATGTTTTGACTTTGGCTTCCAGTATGGCGTATTTGTATTTGAGTTTAGAACGCGAAATCTTGAGGATCTTGCAGCCAATCATACTTGACCTTCGAAATGCTGTTAAGGATTCTGTCGACATTATTGTCTGTTAGTTCTTCGCATAACTAATAAGTTAGGGTGTCCCATGATGTAAAATTGAGCTGACTGAGGGCATTCTGTATGTATAATGCTAACTGCGGGTCCACTCTTGTCATAAGGATCCTCTTTCTCTCCTCCAAATCCTCTGAACAACTTTCTACTTGGGAAAGGAAAACTGTCAACTTTCCCTCAGCTTCGATTCCCTGCAAATCACTGAGGTTCAGCATTCGTATATCTCTAGGCTTTATCAATGACCTCACTGGTCTCCTGACTTCCTTTTCCCCTCCCTTCTTTCTCAACAATAACTCAACAGTATCTTTCGTTCTTTCCACTTCTTGTTCTAACTGACTCATCCACCTGAACTGCTCGCATTGTTCTAGACTGGTATCGTCTTTCTTGGGTGTTACTACTTCCTCCTTCTTAAGCTCCCTACCCTTAGCTACCTTCTGGAGGAAATCCTCCAAATTCTCTATGGAAAAGTCAATCAAATCCTCCATCTTAAAAAACTAAATTCCCTTCCGTAATTTAAAAAAAAATCTATATGCTCACTATCCCTAACTAGTGTTTGCTAACACTAGGTCTAGTGTTGGGCTTTTCACGGTGGCTATTACAGCCACGACAACCCTCAGAAGTGGGTTACCCTTTCCGGGGCGTCTACCAAGCCTCAACACTGACTTACACTCTTATTATTATTTCTTACGGTGGGTAACCCGGTCCTCCTAAAGCTTGCACTGCAGCCCATGCCTGATAGTTGTGCATGATTACATTTACGAGCTTCTCATATATAAAGCTCCTGCCCGTCCTATTAAAATGCACTCCATCATGCGCTAAGCCTTGTGCATTTGGTTTGGCGTTAAAGCTTAATTTCCTATACTGAGTTAGCTTCTTGTTCAACTTGTTGTTTATTGCTTTAGCTACTTTATCGTAAGTTTCTTGCTCAACTCTCCTAGCGTAATGGTCGGTTATGATCCTGTGTTCTATCATACAAATCCTTATCTCACAGCGGCACGTTGCCTGTACGGTTTCTACTACCTTCCTAATATATTCCACTATGTCTCCCACCTTACTGGCTTCTTTGATATCATTACTGCCTAACCATAGGATGACTAACTCAAATTATTTCTGCAATATTCCGTTCAATCTATCATCTGAAAAAAAAGTTCTAATCTTGCCTCCTGGCGCTCTATAAATTTCTACTGTTACGTTAGGATCATCTACCTCCACGGTCTGAGGGAACTTGTCATAGTCAGGTCCCTAACTAGCGCTACCCTGTACATGGATGTGATCACTGGGCACTGGCACTTAAACAATAAAAAGGAATTAGTTAGCGCGTGGGTACGAGGAATCTTTAAATGAATCCAAACCAGCTGCCACCATTATGTAGCGCCCCCCTTTATAGCTTTATAGCTTTGACGTTAACTCGAAGGGCTCCACAATCCTGGCTATTACGCTGCCACCACCCGCAATAAGTGGGAAAAAACTAAAATATGATTAAGAAAATATATGAATACTAATGGGTCTGAATAAACAACTCGTTATCAGAATATCAGTATATTGACACTTTACTGATTCACTAGTAATTACTTCCCTCCTTCTTAACCTAAAGTCTTTCAACACAAATACATACTTAATACTATTAACATCGACACGACGCGACTCTCAGCTCGTGCTCAAAACGTAACCCTATAACTCCTTCACCCTAAATCACTGAGTAACTTTCCCGTCACACTGATTCTCTCTGTAACTTTCCCGTCACACTGACCCTCGGTGTAACTTTCCCGTCACACTGATTGTCTGAGTAAAGTATCAATACCCACACACTCCAGCTATGAAAAAAAGGCCTTAGCTGTGTCCAGGTGTATCCAGGGTCATCCACTCAGCTCCCATAGCTCACAGCTGCTCCTACAGCTCACAGCTGTTCCCACAGCTCACCGCTGCTCACCCCGCCGGCTTCACACCGCTCCGTAAAACCCTATAAATCACATATGGCCATGAGCTTTCATGTTATAACAGATAAATAATCAATCTCCTCTACATCCCCACCAACACATTCCCCGCACATACCTTGAACCCGCACATACCTTGATAGCCACACCTCCCCACACGTGTGACCAACTGGAGATGTGGACAGAGACAACTAATATGGCTACCTGCCTCCCTCCTCGACTGGCCTGCTGACGTCACCAGCTATCGTCGGCACAAAATATTGCCGAAAAAAAAAAATATATATAGTGATTCAGAAATGAGGAGTGAAGGAAAATGACGCATTTTATTACTCGACATTTATATATTACTTTACCCCCTCCCACTCAACGTAAACTCTTCGTCAATCATGAGTCAAAAGTTTTAACCCATTTTCTCGCGTTACAATAACACTGGCAAACAATTAAGATTCTACATCGGCACGATACCGGAAGAAGCGGCATGGTTACAGTACCCATAATCGTCTCATTATATAAAATGAATCAGACTTCTGAAGCGGCCCATTCCTGGAGAAAAATTTATGGTTCAATATCGGGGACATAATCGGCCCGCTTTACAAAATTAATTGGGCCGATGCCTGCCGCGGTGCATGCGGATAACTTAAATATATCGAACCAGTACTGGCAGCCGCATTTTAAGATGTCGACCCAATACAATAAATTCCGGATTGCCGATGCTGGCCGGCATCGTCCCGTAATGTCGATGTCTGCTGGGTTCAAACTCTTTACAATCGGAACTCTACAAATTACATACATATAGTCGTACGTAGTTACTCACAAAGTTACATATCAATTATTCATAATAAAGCAATATTTCCTATTAATATACATAAGTCACAAATGCCAACTGTGACTTATATGTGACAAAATATGAACATACGCGAATACAAGAGAACCTGGCCAAAATAACATTGGAACTCACAACACAATGACAGTAAGAAAACGGGAATGACTGGTATAATAGAGACAGTGACTAAACAAAACTCAATACGAGTAAGAATCGCATTACAGTCAGTGGCTAGTGTTATAGTTGTGCGTGGTTGGTGTTGTGGCTTTATGGTCAATAACTAATACCACTACTACTACTACTACTACGACCACTTCTACTACTACTTCTACTACTGCTTTTACTTATACTTCCACTACTACTACTACTTCTACTACTACTACTTCTACTACTACTACTACTACTACTACTACTACTTGTGCCAACTGGTGAAGAAGGATGTAATACAGCGTCGAGATCCAGAAAAGAAGAAGAAGGACCTTCGTGATGTGTTCGAACATTTTCAAGAGCTGTCCGATGCTTCAAAACCAAAGGTAAAGTTTGTCACGGATTCTCATAAGAAAATGCCACCCATGGGCATGGAATTGATTGCACCCATTCTTTATAATCTTACGGAGGAAATATGTAAGATAAAGGAAATTTTGCCAAAAATAACTGACTTCAAGACTGAAGTGTGTAATACTGCTGATGCTGTGAGGCAGGTAAGAGTGGAGATGACACAACTACATAAGAAATTCTCAAAAGCAATATTGGGACTAGAAGAAGCCACTAAGGATATCAGTGTGAGCGAGGAAAATGTATTGGAGGACCTAACGTCATTTAGACTGACTCAAGTAAATGAAGCAGGTCGAAAACCTGCCCAAAGAGAATCACAACAGCAGGCAGCTCGCTCATCTAGGGTTCACTCAGAGGATATGCGAGCTCAACTTGATGAAAACTCGAGTGAGACTCAGCTACAACTTATGAATTCTGTAACTAGAATTGTTGCGAATACTACTCTAGGTGAACACCAGCAACAGGTTCATAGATCACCTTTGTTGTACTCACATGCTTTGAGCCTTTCACCTGAGAGAAACAGTGGTGAGCATCCTTCACACCTCATAAATTCCCTAACGGAGACAAAACATCAAAACAGTGGAGCCTCTGTTCGCTCAAAGATTCACAGCACAGCAAGAAGAGGTCGGAGCGAGACACACAGAGGAACACCACCAGCAGGGCAAGGTCGAGAAACAAGAGGACGAACAGACGCAGAGGGTTCGAGTGAGTCTCTCATCCAAGCATATAACACCACTACGGACCAGCGGAGGACCAATGGCACCTCTGTATTATTGCAGCCGGGAATACAGAGGCGCTCAGAAGCAGATCTTCCTATGGAAAATAACCAGAACGGATGGAATGAGGTCTATAAACGTCGTAAGAATCTAAAAGGTAAAAACAAAGGAGTAAGAGGCACCGGGAAAGGCATCGGTGGGCAGATGAGAGCTGTCAGAAGAACAATCGATGTTTTCCTGGGCCGTGTTGACCTCAGTGTTACAGAAAATGATATAAGTGAACATATAAAGGATAACTTTGATATAAATGTTTTAAATATTGTAAAACTTGAGATTAAATCTACAAATTTTAATGCTTTTAAAATAGCAGTGCTTTTATCAGAGAGAGATTCTCTTTTTAACTCGGATAAATGGCCAGAGGACATGGTCGTTGATAAGTTTTATAGTAGTAAGCCTAACTTAGGGTAATATATATATATATATATATATATATATATATATATATATATATATATATATATATATATATATATATATATATATATATATATATATACATATATATTATATATATATATATATATATATATATATATTTTATTTTTTCTCTAGTCTTTTATCTTTTTAACTATGGATATAAGTGTTTGTAGTTTTAATTGTGATTCCTTAAGAAAGAATATAGATTTAGTTAGGCAGTTATGTGAATATTCTTTTGATTTTATATTTCTTCAGGAAACTTTATTAGTTGATGACAACTTGGGTGTTCTTGTACACATACATGATAATTATGAAGGTGTAGGCGTAGGTGCCACTTTCTCTGACAGGGCTTTGGCTTCAAATGCTGGAAGATGTGAAGGCGGACTTGTCTGCCTATGGTCTAAGAAATCTGAATTTAAAGTAAACTCAATTCTTATTGAATCAAATTGTATGGTGCTATCTGTAAATATTGCTAATGTAACTGTGCTACTCGTCAATGTTTATGTAAAGAGTGATATATGGGAAGTAAGAACAAAGAATGATTATTTAGAAAGTCTCAGTGCACTAGAACAAATAATCACAAATATGAATTTCGATAGCATATACTTCTTTGGAGATTTTAATGCTGACCCATACACTGGTAGAGCCTGGCAGCACCTTTCTGGTTTTATGTTGAGGAATGAGTTGGAGTGTTTTGATTTTAATAATCTAGATCCATCCACTTTTACTTTTTTATCATATGGAAACACTTACAGTAAATGGTTGGATCACATAGTAGGAAAGAGCTATGGTAGCACTAACATTACAAATATTAAAGTAATTTGTGATATTTCAATTGTTGCTCATATGCCCATTACAGCTTGTATTAAGGTAAATGCAGTAAATATGCCAGAAAGAGAAAATGGAGAAGATGTTAAATCAAAAGAATCAAATCATCAGGGATTTATCAACTGGAATATACTAACAGAAGCAAATATTCATGAAATAGAAACTCACGTCCTTAATAGAGTGAAATACATTGATGAAACAGACGTAGCTAAGTGTCCGGTTTTAGGTTGTAGGCATAAGGCTCATTTGCAGCAGATACAAGATATGTACAGTGACATTGTTCTTGCAGTGCAAGGGGCGTCTTTCAAGTTTATGAAAACTAAAGTTAATAAGGAAAACTACAAAATAATACCAGGTTGGAACCGCAGAGTTAAACAGTTACACGCCCGGGCCAGGGCACATTATTTGGCATGGCTTGCACAAGGGAGGATTAGGGACACTGACCTTTTTGAGGCAATGTCTCAGAGCAGGAAAGCATTCAAAGATGCACTTAATCAGTGCAAAAAAGAAGAATTTAGTGAAATGTGTGATTGGATTCAAGAAAAATATGCACAAAAAGATATGAAAGGTTTCTGGAAAGAAATCAATAATAAGAATAATAAGATTAAGCAATCAAAAAGTATAAATGGAGAAGGTAAAGAAGGAACCATAGTGGACATATTCACCAGGAAGTTCTTGCCGGATGATGTTCTCTATGACAATGGTGGACTATGTGATGATACAATTATACACACTATTAAGGAGAAATGGGTAACAAGTAGAAAACATGGATTGAAAATATCAAAATTTACACTGAAAGATCTCATACAAAATATAAATAATGGAATTGGACATGATGGGATTCACTCACAATTTCTGAAAAGAGCTAGTGATAATGTTTTTAGTTTGTGGTCTATTTTTCTTAATGTTTGTTTTGATCATTGTTTTCTTCCATTTGACCTGTTAAAGGGGGATATTAATCCCATTCTTAGAGACAAAAAAAGCAATATTTCTTCATCGTCAAATTACAGACCTGTGATGCAGTCATCTTGCCTTCTCAAGATTGTAGAAATGCATGTGTTAAATACTTTACAAGAAAAAAATTATTTTAACCCCAGACAATTTGGCTTTAAAAAACAAACATCAACAACAGATACAGTAATGCTAGTCAAAGACATTGTAAATAAATATACTGAAGGGAAGGGCAAGATGTTTGCAGCTTTTATCGATCTTTCCAAGGCATTTGATAGAGTGAATCACTGTAAGCTTGGAAAAATATTATTAGATAGAGATATTTCACCTGACCTTGTGTTACTTTTAATGCATTATTTGAGAAATCAGTCAGCTAGAGTAAGATGGGGAAAATCTACCGGTAATTACTGTTATATTAATCAAGGTGTCAGGCAAGGAGGCATATTGTCGCCATTTCTTTTCAAACTTTATATTGATGAAATTATAACTTCTATATCTTTAAAGGACATTGGTTGTAAATATGGATTTATGAGAGTCAACTTAATGGCTTATGCTGATGATCTAATTGTTCTTGCAGATACTTCAGAGACTTTAGGTATATTATATGCTTAGATAAAAAAAAAGTTAGCAACATTGAATTTATCAATTAATCAAGTAAAGACAAAATGCTGTATATTTTCAAAGGATAGAAGGAAAAATGAAAGCAATATTATTGATATGTGTGGAGATAGAATAGCACTGGTGGATAATTACAAGTATTTAGGTTACTGTATCCAGAAAAATATGAGTGATGAGGAAGATATAGATTTAAGGTTAACTAGTTTTTACGCAAAATTCAATTATATATATAGAAATTTCAAGAATGTTTCCAGTCAGACTCTCATGTTCCTATTCAATTCATTTTGCTTGCCAGAGTATGGTCTGGCCTTATGGCAGACTCTTAGAATGAAAAAAATAAATCTTGCTATAAGACATTCCAGACAGCTTACCACAATGCCCTAAAAAAAGTGTTTGCTCTGCCACGATACCGCAGTAACCATGAGATGGCTAAACAGACATGTAATTTGTTGTTCCAACATTATAATGCATATGTACAGGCAAGATATTTTAAGAGACTTTTGGTCATCAATAACTCCCTCATTAAATGGTGTTTGCCCTTTTTAAAGAACGGATATACACTGCCTTCAATATTATTATTATTTAGAGATTTTTATAACATAAATTTGATAGAATATGACCTGCAAACCATTAAAGCTAGAATTACGTGGGTACAAAATCATGAACCTGGCCGTCTGAACCACTATGCACCAAACATTTAAGCTTATATAACTTCAGATAGCTGCTTGTATGTTGAATTTTAGATAATGTGTGAATTATTTTAATTTTGAATGATTGTTTTAATCTTTTTAGATGGAATTGAAGTCCTTTGAGCTTCATATTTGATTTGTACAGTAAAATTTGAGTTATTGATAAGTTTTCCTTGCATAGTATTATATTATGCATCGATTGAATCTGTATACTAGTATATACAAAATAAAGGGAATGATGATGATGATGATGACTACTACTACTACTACTACTACTACTATTTCTTCTACTATTTCTACTACTACTACTACTATTATTTTTTTCTATAACTTCATCTGGTGTTACTACTACTACTACTACTGCTACGACTACTACTATTACTACTACTAATTTTACTACAACTACATCTGGTGTTACTACTACTACTACTTTGTACTCCTACTGCAACTGCTGTTTTTTCTGGTTGATGTTGTTGCTGGCGCTGTTGTTGCTGTTGTTTTTGTTGCTTCTGCCGCCGCTGGTGTTCTTGCTGCTGCTGTTGGTGATGGTGATGCTGATGGTGTTGCTGATGGCATTGATGATATAGAAATAATAATATTTATTGTTATTATCTTTATTTATTTTTATTGTTATTGGTATCTGTATTATTATAATAATAATGATTATTGTTATTACATTATTTAAAAATACTAATTATTATTGTTATGTTTGTTATTGATGGTATTGTTGTTTTTCTTGTAGTCATCATCAGTTTTATGAGAGGTCACAGTTTGAGATTGTTTCACATAGTTACTGTGTGTAACATAGTAATACGTATTATTCCGTACGTACGTGTTACGTACGTACGATCAACATATGCTATATAAGTGGAATTTTTTTTTTCAATACCATATTTTATTCATGAATCTATTTATCAATTTGCTTGATCAATTATTTGTGAATGGATTTTTCTTTGTTCAGATTTTTATTATTTGTTGATTTAGACTCTAAATCAACAAATAATAAAAATCTAAGCAAAGAAAAATACAGTCACAAATAATTGATCACTAAGCTGGGATCGAAAGGGCCAATACTTCACATTTTATTATTTTCTGTTATACACAAACGTGCATTTCGGTTCAAGATAATAATGGGTTATCGTAAAAACTATTGCCATGCTGCCTCGCCTTATAAAGTAATAAAAACCTCGTCATAGCCATTCCTATGAAGCAAAAAAAAGTTATAAAGGAAACTCAAACTTGTTAATTAAAAAATGTATAGTCGGCGGTTTTTTTTTTATCTCACTTCTTTACGACGAGGCCTTCTGAAGTAGGATGTTAGTAGAGGCGAAAGGTTATTGCTCACACTGTGACCAGGGGCTGAACCACTCCTAACAGCTCCTGTGATGTTAGGTGAAGTGTTAACGTTCACTGCCTCGTGTGTGATAAAATTAGCTTGTCCCTTGCGAACACAAGACCTCAATAATTGATATAGGCCCATTAGAGAGGCTCAGTGGTAGCGTGTTCGTATGCAACGTACGGACCCTAGTAGCTGCCTGAGTTTCCTTATGGTATAGAGACAATTTGTATCGTCAATAAGTTCACTGTTGGTGTTACGAGCGATGTGATAGGAACCAAATATCTTATCCCCAAAACATGGTAACCGGGTGATAAAATCACCAGCGGATACTATTACTAAGCCAAACATCTATCTATAATAATATAAGCGAAAGTGTGTGTGTCTGTCTGTCTGTCTGTCTGTCTTGTCTGTCTGTCTGTCTGTCTGTCTGTCTGTCCGCGATAGGTGCCGCCCCCCGTGGCGGAATCCCATCATATGTCACAGTTGTGGAACCAGCTCGACCAGGGGAAGGTTTTAAGCCCACTTATGAGATGATCCGATCACTTTTTTTTTTTTTTAGCAGCCTATTAGCGAGAATTGTGAAAAAAAAAAATGTGGGTTGCGCGAATTGAGGAAACCTTGATGTAGGGTGATGGGTAATGGGTGAGGGTGGGTAATGGGTAATGTGTTTGGTGGGCCGAAGGCCCACCAATAGCCCTCCGCAGGAGCTAGCCAAAAAGGCCGCCTGGAGGGCGGCTTTGCGGCTAGTAATAATATAAGCGAAAGTGTGTGTGTATGTGTGTCTGTCCGCGATAGGTGCCACCCCCTGTGGCGGAATCCCATCATATGTCACAGTTTTGGAATCAGGTTGACCAGGGGAAGGTTTTAAGCCCACTTATAGGATGATCCGATCACTTTTTTTATATTTTTTTTAGCAGCTTATATAGCTATTAGCGAGAACTGTGAAGAAAAAAAAGTGGGTTGCGAGAATTGAGGAAACCTTGATGTAGGGTGATGGGTAATAGGTGAGTGAATGGGTGGGGTGATGGGTAATGGGTGTGGGGTGATGGGTGAGTGAATGGGTGGGGGATGGGGGGTGATGGGTGAGGGAATAGGTGGGGGTGATGGGTAATGGGTGAGTGAATGGGTGTGTGGTGATGGGTAATGGGTGAGTGAATGGGGGTGTGGTTATGGGTAATGGGTGAGTGAATGGGTGGGTGGTGATGGGTAATGAGTGGGGGGAATACATACATTTCAGGAAAGTTAGAAGGGGCTATCTGGAGAGTCTGTGTTTGGTGGGCCGAGGTGGTGGGTAATGGGTCTATCTGGAGAGTCTGTGTTTGGTGGGCCGAAGGCCCACCAAACACAGGTGGTGGGCCACAGGCCCACCAATAGCCCTCCGCAGGAGCTAGCTAAGAAGTCCGCCCTGAGGGCGGCTTTGCTTTCAGGAAAGTTAGAAGGGGCTATGATGTGAATGGGTTGGCGTTAATACATACATTTCTACATCCATGATTTCAGGAAAGTTAGAAGGGGCTATCTGGAGAGTCTGTGTTTGGTGGGCCGAAGGCCCACCAATAGCCCTCCGCAGGAGCTAGCCAAAAAGGCCGCCCGGAGGGCGGCTTTGCGGCTGGTTTACATATAAAGATAATGAAGGGTAGATAGAATATATGAAGAAAAAAATCATTGATATAATCATCATTATTGATAAGGATAATCAGAATACCTTTAAATATTTGCTATGTGTATTTAAAGTTCAAAGACAATTGTCAGCTTTCGCGACATTCGAATGACTTGTCACAAATAACTATTAGGTAGGCTACTCTTCAAACCCAAAATATATGCATATCAAAAAAAATCATTCGTGTCCTACAAGAGTGGTGTAGAAGTTACTATAGTTGGTATAACGAGTCAGGAGTCAAGGACATTTTGTAGATAAGTCTTCAGTGAGTCAATATTAGTGCATCTAAGTGAGGAAGGAGGCCACTCTTGTTGGCATTGATCACCTCGCCCTTGATTCAGATGGTAGCCACATCGCAGGAACGGCATATTATATTTTAGCCAACCTTCCACGTCTTTAACAGTAAATAGAGCAGAATTTATTCCTTCCATTACGAAGTCCTCGAAGGCTTTCAAATACACCTGCATTTCAATGATGCCAACAGCTGCAGAAATAAATACATAAATGATTAGTGCCAAAGGAAAAACATTACCTGCATAAACATTGATATGATTTGTAAAGGATGCACAAGTATCTGCTGGATGAGTCACTTACCATTTCCTTTGATGTGAGTCCATGGCTCGCACGTCATCCTTCCGTTGAATTTATTAAGGTTTGTAGTACTTATAAATGTGTGGCCGAGGAATCTGATCGTTCTTTTGTTGGATTTGCTTCTTGTTCTGGTTTTGGGATACAAAAAAAACCTTTGTGTAAAAGCATCTACGTGCCACCCAACCCCTCAACAACTAATATAGCACTTGCAAAGAAGTAAAAACGTCTATCTAAAACATTATCTATAAAATTTCCACCAATACGTGGTGGAGCTTGAAAACATTGCAATGTTCTTCACCTACCCCAGAGGTCAATCAATCAATCATTGGGGGCATACGCCGAGGGGTGCGTCGCCTCGCCCACCCTACGACGCCACTGCCGGGGGTTACCACGTGCGAGTCCCCATGCAGGCTCTTTTCCCACACCAAGCAGCTCCCGACAAGAAACATCAACTTACCCCAGCCACAAGCCTTGTGGGCGCCCCCTTGGCCTCCTCCACGCCGGATTGTCTCATACAGATACAACCCGATGGGAAGGATCGGTTTCAGGGTAGCGTGCCACATGCCCATATAGCCAAAGCTGGCGCTGATTGTCTATGCAGGTAATAGGCCTCGATTCAGTTTTACGGTGCAATCGCTGATTTGATACGTAATCATCCCAGCGATACCCCATGATTCTGCGAAGACACTTATTACCAAAGGCATTGATTCGTCTCCTCAAGTCGCTATTTAGTGTCCATGTCTCACAACCATAGAGTAAGACAGGGATCACAAACGACTTGAGGATCCGGATCTTTGTCCTCCTGCACAGATAACAAGCGACTTGAGGATCCGGATCTTTGTCCTCCTGCACAGGTACCAACAACGCCAAATACTCCTACTGAGCGAATCCATAACACCGTGGGCTATGCCAATCCACTGTCGGTCGCCGCCAATCTGACCCCAGAGGTAAGCAACCCAGAATTCGAGAAGGGCCAGTTTCTTCAAACTTGGCAGAAAAGCAAAAATAATACACCAAAAATACAGAAAAGTATTTCTTTACCAAAAGGGATACATATCCTTAAAAAACAGCCATTTCTGTGTTAAATTATAATGATTTACTACAAATTATTTTGTATGCTTATTTGTTAGTGAGTGATTTTTTTTTTTTTTTTTTAAATCATAAGTTCTGCTTAAAATTGTAAAGAATCATAACATTGATGAAGCTGCAGTGTAAATTATGAATGGAAATAAAGAAACAATAAAATGTTCCTCTTATTATCTTTTACTTATAAAGTAAGAATATAGACATTATAAAAATTTCCATTATAAAACTAAGGGAAAATGCATGTAATACTACTACTACTACTATTACCACTACTACTACTACTAATATAAATAATGATAAGAATTATAATAATTACAACAATAATAATAATAATAATAATAAACATAATAATGATAATAATAATAATAATGATACTAATAAGTATCCCAATGCATCCCAATCAATGAATGCATCCCAAAATATTCTTAGAGACCTAGAACCTAGGTTAGATACACTATTGCACTGCGGCTATCTATAACAGTATATTGTCTTATATTTTTGTAGGATAGTGTGGGCATTTTTAATTAACCCTAGAACTGTAACGCTCATTTTGACTGAAGTGGATTGTAACGTTGATCTGGGCGAACCCACGGTAGAAAATACACAAAAAAATAGAGAAAAGTATTTCTTTACCAAAGGGGCTACAAATCATTAAAAAACAACCATTTCTGAGTTAAATGATAGTTACTTATTCTAAGTTATTTTGTATGCTTATTTGTTAGCGAGTAAAATAAAAAAAATTGTAAGAAAACATAAGTTCTGCATAAATTTCATATACATGTCTCCTGTGACATTGAAATAAATAATAAATAATTTTCCTCCACCTTGGATAGTTGATTTTCAAGAAGAAAAAAAAAAAAAAAAAAAAAATATATATATATATATATATATATATATGTATATATATATATATATATATATATATATAATATATATACTATATATATATATATATATATATATATATATATATATATATATATATATATATATATATTATATATATATATATATTATATTTTATATAATGAGAGAGAGAAGAGAGAGAGAGAGAGAGAGAGAGAGAGAGAGAGAGAGAGAGAGAGAGAGAGAGAGAGAGAGAGAGAGAGAGAGAGAGAGAGAGAGAGAGAGAGAGAGAAGGACACCAGCAACCTCCTTCTCCGTAACAGCCCAAGCCAGACGAAGGAGACAAAACAAAAGTCCCATGTCGTATATAGGATCACATGCAAAAGAGGAAACTGTGACGTCCTCCCCTCATCCTACATCGGCATGACGACAACGAAGCTGTCCAGACGTCTTACTTGCCACCTAACTTCCGGAGCCCCAAAAAGTCACCTATTAGAACAACATGGCATCATCATAACAAGAAAATTTCTAGAAGAAAATACAGAATTGGTTGACATGTGTGCAGATGTGCGGCGACTTCCCATCCTAGAAGCGCTGTACATAAAAGAGATCAATCCCAAACTTAACGTAGAGGCAAACGACCTACAAGCTCTACCCAGCATGAAAAGAACAAAAGCAAATAACAGCCTACTCACAGAAAAGCCAAGCGAAGACCAAACAACCAATCAGCGTCTCCCACTCAAGAAGACGAGAAGCAAAAGCTATCTACCAATGAACGACATCGGTAATAGGCTGCGTGGCAGGCAGACCGGCTATAAATAGCGCTTCACTTCGGATCTTAATCATGCTCACCTCAACTCCTGAGGAGAAAACATCTTCCATATGCTGCTGAAGAAGGGTTCTTAGACCCGAAATCGCGATACAGCAAACATGACAAGCTACGGCGAAGTCATAAAAGTGATTACAAAAGAGAATAAGACACTCTTAAGACAAAGAAAATATCTCTAAGATAATAAACGCTGAACTAGCTATCACTTTTAACGATATATATATATATATATATATATATATATATATATATATATATATATATATATATATATATATATATATATATATATATATATATATATATATATATATATATGTATATATATATATACATATACATATATATATATGTAATATTATATATATATATATATATATATATATATATATATATATATATATATATATATATATATATATATATATATATATTATATATTTGTATTCAGAAGGGAGGCTACAAATATTGACCGGGAAACGCGAGGCGAGAGTATCGAGTTGCCAGTTGGCCAAATAAAATAAAGGAAAATGCATGTAAAAATAATATTGATAATAATAATGATAATGAAAATAATATTAATAATAATAATAATAATAATAATAGTAATAATTATAATACTAATGATAATAATACTAATAATTTTAATAATTATAATAATATTAACAATTTTTTTTTTTTTAATATTATAATAATAATAATAATAATAATAATGATAATATAATTATACTAATAAGTAGAGGAATTCATCCTTATTTTTTTTTGAGAGACCAAGGACCTAGACCACTTACACTATTGCACTGCGGCTATCTATCAATCAATCAATCATTGGGGGCATACGCCGGGGGGCGCGTCGCCTCGCCCACCCTACGACGCCACTCCCGAGGGTCACCACGCGCGAGTTCCCATGCAGGCTCCTTTCCCATACCAAGCAGCTCTCGACAAGAAACATCAACTTGCCCCAGCCACGAGCCTTGTGGGCGCCCCCTTGGCCTCCTCCACGCCGGATTGTCTCTTACAGATACAACCCGATGGGAAGGATCGGTTTCAGGGTAGCGTGCCACATGCCCATATAACCGAAGTTGGCGCTGACGGACTATGCAAGTAATAGGCCTCGATTCAGTCTCACGGTGCAATCGCTGATTTGACACGTAATCATCCCAGCGATACCCCATGATTCTGCGAAGACACTTATTACCAAAGGCATTGATTCGTCTCTTCAAGTCACTATTTAGTGTCCATGTCTCACAACCATAGAGTAAGACAGGGATCACAAGCGATTTGAAGATCCGGATCTTTGTCCTCCTGCACAGGTACCGACAACGCCAAATACTCCCGCTAAGCGAGTCCATAACACCGTGGGCTATGCCAATCCGCCGTAAGACTTCTTGACATGACCCGCCGTCATTATGGACTGCGCTACCAAGGTATGTAAAACTTTCCAAGATCTCAATGTCCTCGCCACACGCATGAACAGACTGTATTGCTTCATCTAGTAAGTCTCCAAACACCTGGACCTTGGTCTTGAGCCAGGAGACCTCAAGTCCCAAAGGCTTTGCCTCCTCGTGCAGCGCCTCGAGAGCCATCACCAGGACCTCCAGCGACTCAGCAAAGATTACTGCATCATCGGCAAAAACAAGATCAGTGATCTTGGTGTTGCCAACGGATGCTCCACAATCACTTTGATCTACAACCTTGTCCAATACCCAGTCCATACAAGCGTTGAAAAGTGATGGGGCAAGGACGCACTCTTGCCTCACTCCTGTATTCACAGGAAAGAAGCCGGATACACCTGCCCCACACTTCACAGCGCTCTCAGTCCCAGAATACAGACCAGTTATCAAACCAATAGTCCTTGCAGGAATCCCTCGAAGTCGCAGAAGATCCCAGAGTGACTCACGATGCACTGAGTCAAACGCCTTCTTGAGATCAACATAGGCTGCAAGCATCCCTGTCAAAACTCACGTCGGCGTTCCACCAGGACACGAAGCGCTAGGATACGGTCCGTTGTTGACTTACCAGACGTGAACCCAGACTGCTGAGGTCTCTGATGCTTCACCAGATGGCTGCGAATCCGTGTCAGCAATAGATGGGCAAGCACCTTGCCTGGTACGCTGAGCAGTGTAATACCGCGGTAATTGTTGCAGTCCTGACGGTCCCCTTTCCCTTTCCAGATAGGGACGACCAGCCCCCTTTTCCAGTCAGGAGGAATGGTACCTGATTGCCACACGGCAGTCAGGACAGCATGCAACCCGTGGATCATGGCCTCACCCCCAGCTTTGAGGAGCTCCGCACTGATATTATAAACACCAGCTGCCTTTCCACCCCTCAACTTTGCTACAGCCTCTCTGACTTCGTCAAGAGAGGGTGCGCTTTCGTCAATGGGAGGATCGGCATCCACTGCCTGTCATCCATGGCTATCTATGCCAGTATATTATCTCATTTTTTTTAACGATAATTTGGGCATTTTTAAAGTAATCGTCCAGACCATTTCATCATTCCTGATTTAATGTAGTGAAATAGTAGCCATTATCGAGTATATCAACAATATGTTGTCACATTTTGCATCCAGTCACCCGTTTTTAAATGATCCGCATTCAAAATCTGTAAATTTCCCCAGTTCTCAAAAATCAACTGACGACCAGCAGACGACGGACCACGGCTCGGTGACGTCACGGCAGGAAGCTTCCCAGCCCGGCGGTAATACAAATACAAGTCAACTCAGAAAAAATAGTACTTAAGTATAGTACTTAAAAAATGTTGGGTGTTTCTGAAGAAAAAAAATTGTGATATAGCATATACTTGCATCCTTTATGGGTGCAGCAAGAAAGCTGCACCTTTCCAGAGAGCTTAGCACCCATTTCCAACCTATACGGCCACGATATACATATGTGTTGAGCGCCGGGGAGAGGTGGGCGGTGTGAAGCAGTTTGTCTCGCTGAGCGCCTCTTGACCGCTTTTCCCCGGCGCTTCACATATATATCGTGGCCGTATAGGTCGGATATGGGTGCTAAGCTCTCTGGGAGCCGCAGGTTGCCGACCGCTGACCTACCCGAAAAAGGCTGGAAAAGCCATCTGTGAGTGGTTGTACAATCTTTCCAAGTTGTTCTGTCAAGTCAAAAGCCGTGCACAGCGGCACGGTGACTGCCAGCAGCAGCACCACTGCAAAGCTTAACAGGATGGAAGCACGCATCTTGAGGCTGTGGGAGCTGATGGGTATTGTCGGTGGTGTGGAGGCTATTGGTGTGACTTGGCAGTGTCAGGAAAGCCTCGTCTTATATATCAGCCAGGACACTCTTATGCAATTCTTGACAAGTAAAACATCGTTACTGAAAGGTAAACATTGCTCAAAAATGTAAATTTTTATCATATTTCATTCGGGTATGCACTTACACATTTGTTAGGTAAAATTATTTTGTATTATTATAATACATGAATTTATAGTTTTCATAAGAATCCTTTGAAGTATATTTTGACAGTTAGAAAATTAGACATATCCTACTATTTATATCCAAACATCACATTAATTATTCAAGCTTTATATTATATAATTCATGTACACGTATTAGAGCCGTAAACACCCTGTGAGAGCAGTCTCAGATTAGCCTAAAAAGTCAGTCTCAACCATTTTGAAAAACAGCTTTATAGCAACTTAAGAAATTTGTCTCAGAATAGCAATGGGAAGCAGCTTTAGAACACTCAAAGAAAGCAGGTCTTAGAAGCCTAAGAGAGGTGCCCATAACAACCTAAAATAGCAGTTTTAGAATAGCCATAGAAAATAATCTCAGAACAGTCTACAAAGGAGACTTATATCAGCCAAATTAAGAACACTCAGAGCAGCCAAATAAAGAACACTCATAACAAACTAAAAAAAAAAAAAAAAAAAACTGCTTTATATAAAAATAGCCTAAAAGGTCAGTTTTAGCAGCCTAAGTAAGTAGTCTCGGATGAAGCACACAGATACACCATATACAGAGGGATGGCAGATGTAATTGGCTTCTATCATGAAGCATATATGGATCCCTTGACCGTGACAGGTAACATAATTTTACCTTAAATAACGCTACACAAAAAGTATTGCTACACTTACCCTGCGTGTCAAGTACAGAAAAATTTCAAGAGGTAATACTGTAATACCATACTGTAAGAGGTAATACCATACTGTGTTTCATCTTGAGAATCTGAAGGAATTGGCATGTGCCCACGAGTATGCAGTGGCAGTCTCAAATCAGTTTAAATGTGCTCGGTGCCCTCGAGCACCCTGTATAACTGTTGAAAACCTTCAAGCGTGAAACTCTCCAGGCTACCAAGGAGTGTATTAGGGAACGCCGGAAATTAAGGCGTGGTTTCAATGGATTCTCAACGTGGTTTCTCAACGGAGACTCTGGAGAATATCGAGGAGAGTCGGGCTGCCAGTCAAGCATGGAAACCAAGACCAGTAGGGGCTCTGTAAAACAGGACTAGAACTCTCCTGGGGAGAGACAAGGAGAGGTATTTCAGGAGTCTCTCTGAGGATGTTGAGGGCCATTTGAACGCTAATGACCTCCGACCAGCCTACCGAGCCCTGAATAAGCTCTGTTCCAAGTCTCCATCTCGGGCGAGTGCGATCCCTCCAGCAGATGGGCGCCTCTTGTCGGACATGGATGGGCAGGTGGCTGGTTGGGCTGAGTACTTTGGGCAGTTGTTCACGGTGGACCCTCCAAGGGGAGGCTGTAGCAGAGTGGTAGGCGTCTCCGAGGGGCGTGTGGTGGTCCTTGAGCCACTGCACGAGGAGGCAAAGCCTTTGGGACTTGAGGTATCCTGGCTCAAGACCAAGTTCCAGGTGTTTGGGGGCTTATTAGATGAAATAGTACAGTCTGTTCATGCATGCGGCGAGGACATTGAGATCTTGGAAAGCGTCACATATAGTCCGTCAGCTATGGGGGGTGGCCGGTACCATATGAGGTGGCCAAACGTATGTGGTATCATTTGAAAGGTCTATCCATAGGTATTACAAAAATGTATGATAGCAGTCTCAAATGAGTAGTTTAAGGTAGCTAGAGCTGTTCAAAGTATCATAATGTGAATTATCTAAAAATCAATAATTTAGGGTGCATACCATTAATTATGCACACGTTTTACCATCAAATGTTCTTTTAGTAATGCATTTTATTAATTTACCATTAGGAGTGTCTAAGATATCTATTTAGTTAACTAGTTAACATCCAATAACGTAAATATATGTCTAGCCCCATCCCCCCCCACCCCGCAAAAAAAGAATGAAAGAAGTAAATTACAATTATAAAAACGATATTGGTTAATTTCCATATTCCTCATGTAATCTAGAGTCTGAGTTAATTTATTTTGGTACAAAATAATAAAATAACAATATATACTTTATTTCGTTTGAGTAGTTAATTAATTAGATAACAATTAAGAAATATCAAGACACTATTGATAACGAAACGTTGGAAATGAGTCGAGTAATTTACATGTTTCAAGTGAATTATTCTACAAAATCTACTTGCATGACACATTCACACTTGTAAAAGTCAAATGTATGATGTGCAACTGTCAACAAAGATACCAAAACTCCTGGTGTAACATGCCGCTTCAGCCTCAAGACAAGTGCTGTTACGAGATACTATCTCACAGCAGAATATCGAAGTGCATATGTCAGGATGTTACGCGACCTACTTCATCTGAACAAGGAAGATATGCAACATGCAGACCTGCACAAACCACGAATACTGAAAGATGAGAGAGCTGTCTGTGCAGTTGTGGATGTTGTTGGTGACTTGGTGAATCCTTTCAAAGAACAATCCGACCTTGTTAACATATGTAATACTACTGTAGCACCCTGTGATGTACAGAGGATTTAAAACAGGCAAGGCGTCGTGGCGAGGAATCCTATGATACCTTCAAGAAAGAACGATTGGAGAGCAGCCCTCCCCTCCGTTAGTCAAATTTCATGATCGTCTACCTAAGTTGAAGCTTAAGACTTTCAGTGATGCAACTAAAACAAAGAGTGTGAAATCGAATGGGAGAGACATCATCCTTCGAGCAACAACAGGACTTTTTGGCAATATGTTAATGATGGCTCAGACACGTGATCTTGACATGAGGGAAGTTCTAGAATACCCACTGGGTCCTTTGCCATGGTCCATTGCCACGCCTGATGGATTCCCTAGAAAAACAGCTAAGTCAACACTGTCAAGGGAACTTCAAAAGAATGTCACTCCAACAGAAGTCGTAGCCCCACCATCAGCCTGTGTGATAGATGGGATGGCCATTGTTCACAAGATTAAAGGTGACCAGAAAACCTTTGGTGATATTGCATCACTAATCTTGTCTAAGGCTCTCCATGAGGCATCAAACAGTGACCGCATAGACATTGTGTTTGACGTCTATCAGGAACACTCTATTAAAGCTGTTAAGAGACAGTTGAGAAGATCCACAACTGGCAGTATCCAGTACAAAAACATCAAAGCCAAACAGCTGGTAGTACAGTGGAGAAAGTTTCTGTCCGCGACAGACAACAAAACCAGTCTCATTCAGTTCCTCACAAAGGAATGGAAACAAGAAAGGCATATTGAGAGACTCCATGGCAAAATTCTGTATGTTACGTGTGAAGAATTATGTCATAAAATCACTGGTCAGGGTTGTAAGCTTGTCACAGAGCTGAAATCATCTCAGGAAGAGGCAGATACCAGGATTCTCTTACACGCAGCACATGCTGCCACATCTGGTTTTCAGACACTTGTTGTTGTTGCTGATGACACAGACGTGTTCTTACTGCTTCTAGCATTTAACAAGGATATCGGTGCCTCATTGTACTTGAAATGTGGAACACAAGTCAGAACCAAATATATTGAGGTCCAGAAAGTGGCCAGTGTTCTTGGAGAATCTGTCTGTGAAGCCATCATTGGCATGCATTCATTCACTGGGTGTGATGCTGTCAGCACCTTTGCTGGACGAGGGAAGGTGAGCTCCCTCAAACTGTTGAAGTATGATCCCGAGGTTCAGAAATTGTTTTGTGAACTTGGAAAGGAATGGACTGTATCCCAATCACTGGTAGACAGATTAGAAAAATTCACATGTCAGATTTATGCCTCTAAGACGGCTACGACTAAAGTTAATGAGCTGTGCTATTGTTTGTTTGCATCAAAGAAAGGACACATTGAGCCACACCAACTACCTCCATGCGCAAATGCTTTACACAAGCACATTCTGCGAGCAAATTATCAAACTGCAATCTGGAGAAGGAGTCTGGAAGGCAACCCAGATGTACCACCACCAAGAGGTCACGGATGGAAGCTTGAAGTAATTGGAGATCAGGAAGAGCTCATGATCGACTGGATGGATTTAGCCACTGCTCCTGAAACTATAATGGAACTCCTTGCATGTAATTGTTCTAAAACGTGCAGGTTTCCAAAGTGCACTTGTGTTATTAATGGACTGAAGTGCTCAGAGCTCTGCAAACTGTCCCCATGCGAGAACCAGCCAGATGACGAGGAAGAGGAGACTCCCACAGTAGATGAGGATGACATTGATGATGAGGACTTT
>JACEEZ010010558.1:50000-60000 GCA_016584305.1 Chionoecetes opilio
AACCGGACTACATTACTTCTATCTTCTATATTAATAAAAGCGAAAGTGTGTCTGTCTGTGTGTGTGTGTGTGTGTGTGTGTGTGTGGTATAGGTTCCGCCCCCCGTGGCGCAAACACCTCATATGGCACATTTTTGGAATCAGGTTGACCAGGGGAAGGTCATAAGCCCACTTATGAGATGATCCGATCAATTTTTTTTTTTTTTTTTTTTAGCAGCCTATTAGCGAGAATTGTGAAAACAAAAGTAGGTTGCGAGAATTGAGGAAGCCTTGATGTAGGGTGGTGGGTAATGGGTGAGTGAATGGGTGGGGTGATGGGTAATGGGTGTGGGGTGATGGGTGAGTGAATGGGTGGGGGGTGATGGGTTGGGGGTGATGGGTGAGGGAATAGGTGGGGGGTGATGGGTAATCTATAATAATATAAGCAAAAGTGTGTCTCTCTGTCTGTCTGTCTGTCTGTCTGTCTGTGTGTGTGTGTGTGTGTGTGTGTGTGTGTGTGTGTGTGTGTGTGTGTGTGTGTGTGTGTGTGTGTGTGTGTGTGTGGTATAGGTTCCGCCCCCCGTGGCGCAATCAACTCATATGGCACATTTTTGGAACCGGGTTGACCAGGGGAAGGTTTTAAGCCCAATTATGAGATGATCCGATCATTTTTTTTTTTTTTTTTTTAGCAGCCTATTAGCGATAATTGTGAAAAAAAAAGTGGGTTGCGAGAATTGAGGAAACCTTGATGTAGGGTGATGGGTAATGGGTGAGTGAATGGGTGGGGTGATGGGTAATGGGTGTGGGGTGATGGGTGAGTGAATGGGTGGGGGGTGATGGGTTGGGGGTGATGGGTGATGGGTGAGGGAATAGGTGGGGGGTGATGGGTAATGGTAAATATAAGCGAAAGTGTGTGTCTGTGTGTGTGTGTGTGTGTGTGTGTGTCTGGTATAGGTTCCGCCCCCCGTGGCGCAATCACCTCATATGGCACATTTTTGGAACCGGGTTGACCAGGGGAAGGTTTTAAGCCCAATTATGAGATGATCCGATCACTTTCTTCTTCTTTTTTTTAGCAGCCTATTAGCGATAATTGTGAAAAAAAAGTGGGTTGCGAGAATTGAGGAAACCTTGATGTAGGGTGATGGGTAATGGGTGAGTGAATGGGTGGGGTGATGGGTAATGGGTGTGGGGTGATGGGTGAGTGAATGGGTGGGGGGTGATGGGTTGGGGATGATGGGTGATGGGTGAGGGAATAGGTGGGGGGTGATGGGTAATGGGTGAGTGAATGGGTGGGGGGTGATGGGTAATGGGTGAGTGAATGGGTGGGGGGTGATGGGTAATGGGTGAGTGAATGGGTGGGGGGAATACATACATTTCTACATCCGTGATTTCAGGAAAGTTAGAAGGGGCCATCTGGAGAGTCCGTGTTTGGTGGGCCGAAGGCCCACCAAACACAGGTGGTGGGCCAAAGGCCCACCACTAATAGCCCTCCGCAGGAGCTAGCCAAAAAGTCCGCCCGGAGGGCGGCTTTGCGGCTAGTATTTAATAAAGGGAAATATCCTCCATAGATTTTCCCTTTCAACGAGTAACTACAGAGGCACAATTCGCTAAGGTCTTCCTAAATGAAGCATATATATTAAATAAGTTATATTATTTACTATCTACTAACAATTGACCTCCCCAATATCTCACTATTTGTGAATACATAGGGTTTGTTTATTAATTTTCCAGTACAACATGATTACTGTAACGAGGTACAAGTTTGTTTAAATGTTTTTTTTTCAGTTCGTGTGCTAAAAGCTAGAAATGTCACATACTTTTGTTGCAATTACGTTCAAGTTGAATGTTTGAACAGTCGTCAGATCCAATTGTGAGGCAATGAAGGTGTATATTCAAAAGTTACCTCCGCAAAGGAGGCTATAATATGATCGTTATGGACTGTGTGTTATTCACCTATGGTCTTGTCCACGCGAGCTGGCTCTCGATCGCCAGTTTCACCCTATCAGTGCGAGTTTGGAGCTCATTATTATTGATCTTTTGGCAATGCTGGGACCTCACACACAACACATTCCAATCCCCTTGCCCAAGGGGGATAGGAAACGCCCGAATCTATCAGTAAAAAATCCCCGGCAGCGCGAGCCTACCAAGCTCAGGCCTATCTCCCTCATCAGCTGCACGGCTAAAACAGCCGAGAGAATGGTGCTCTCGCGACTGCAGTGGAGCGTAGGAGCCCTCCACCCTCACGTGTTTGGCTTCACCCGCGGCGTGGGCACAGCTGACAGCCTCCTCACCCTGCTGACTCAGGCCAACAACTGCCCCACAGTCACAGTCTTCCTCGACCTTGAGAAAGCGTTCGAGCTGGCCAGTCCTCACGCTATTCTCGCCACCCTCGCGAGGAAGGGGATCCGGGGAAGACTGCTCGCCTGGCTCGAGGACTACCTCCAGCACCGTCGGGCCAGAGTCAAGTTCCAGGGCCACAAATCCCGCTACAAGGAACTGGAGAACGGGACGCCCCAGGGCGGCATCCTCAGCCCGTTCCTGTTCAACCTGCTGATGGAGGAGCTGGTCGCCCTGCCCTTCCAGGCTGGCACCGTCCTGCTCAGCTACGCCGACGACCTGGCCCTCGTTGTCACCGGGCGGGGTGACAGGCTTTGCAAGACGCAGCGCGCTCTCGACTTCATCACCGCCAAGTGCGAGGAGCTGGGCCTCAAGATCTCGGCGCAGAAGTCCCGGGCCATGACTATCAAGGCAGCCAACCCAGCCTGTCAGCTGCGCGTCCAGGGCATCGGCCTGGCCTGGACGGACTCCTACCTGTACCTCGGGGTGTGGCTCGACAGGCGGCTGTCATTCACGGCGCAGCTTGACTACCTGAGGGAAAGGACACAGGCCAGGCTGAACGTGATGAGGGCCATGACGCGGCTTAACGCCGGTGCCACCTTCTCTGTCCTCCGCCTGTACTACGTGCAGGCTGTGCGCTCCTCCCTGGTAGATTATTGCGCCCCTGTACTCATCGCGCTCTCCCCCAGTCAGCAGGAGCGGCTCGAGGTGCTCCAGAACAACGCCATGAGGACCATGCTGGGGGCTCCGAGATGGTCCAGCGCCTGCGTAATGCAGAGCGAGACCAGATTGGTGCCCCTCGCCACCAGGGTGCAGTGCATCATGGCCTGTCGCGTGGCGCCGCGACGTGGAGGGCGTGGCGCAGAGGAGACTCAGGCTGGCCATGACGCAGGGCATCGAGTGCCTGCGCGGCAACACGTGGCTCATTAACACCTCGCTAGCCACCCACAGCCTCATTCACGCGGGGATCACCGGACCCTGGCGGGAGGCCGATGTCCCCGCCCCCACCTACTATGCCCCGCCCCCGTGGGGGCCCCCCGCCGCAGAGTTCACCGCCACGCTGTTGCCTGCGTGCAAAGCCATTTGCAACACCCGGGAGCTGCGGCAGCACGCGCTGATGGCCATGGCCCAGGTCGTCGAGCGGGACAACCGCGTATACTTCACTGACGGCTCGGTCGACCCGGATAGTGGCAGAACAGGCGCCGCGTCCGTCACGGGTGGGACAGAGATGTCTTGGCGGACGTCTGACATCTGCTCCACCATCCAGACTGAGCTGGTGGCCATCCAGCACGCCCTCGAACATGCCCTGCACCGCCGGGAGGCAACCGTGGTAATACACACCGACTCCTGGACGGGGCTGCAGGCCCTCCAACAGCCGCATCCCAAGGACAACGTGAGGCTCATCACCACCATCCTGGGCAGCCTACAGAGCCTTGGCGCGCAGGGAAGGCGTGTCAGGCTCAACTGGATCCCCAGCCACGTAGGGGTCCGAGGTAACGAGGCGGCGGACGTGGCCGCCAAGCGAGCCGCCAGCGGCCCCACCGTCACCATGCACGTGCCTCCCAGCTTACAGCAGCTCAAGGCGCAGGCGAGGCGGGCCGCAGCACACCGCGCTCACCAGACACACCGAGAGCTGGAGACCAGGAAGAGGCAGGCGGCCTGCTACGCTGCAGCCAATGACTACCACCCACTGGACGCCACCCAGCAACAACCCAGGGCAGATGGCGCGCTACTGCAGCGTGTGCGTCTGGGCTACTGCACCAGGGAGGAGCTGCAGGAGGACTTTGAGGGGCAAGAGTGCGATCACTGCTAGAAGCACACCCGTCGCCCACTGGTGCACTACCTCCTGTCCTGCCCCGCCACCGCCCCCCTGAGGCCCGGCCCGGCCCCCGCCGCCCAGCCTGCAGGTGGGGGGCTGCTGAGTGGGCGTGAAGGCAGGGCCGCCCTCATGGTCCGCCACACCCCGAGAGACGTGATGCTGAGGGTGCTGCGAGCAACGCCCCCTCCCCGCTGACACATCACGTACCCACACCCCGCCGCGCCCGGCAGGGTGACCAGTGACGCAGGTGACTCACCGTCACCACGCCTCCACGCGACCCTCCTGTAGCCTGACGGGATACCCTCCTCACTGGCGGGCTGATGCCCGCTTTGTACTTCTTTGCTCCTGCATATGCATTTCTGTACATGCTTGTATTGTGTGTGTATGTCCTGTATGCATAAACATAAACTTGTACAATAAACCTTTACAAATCAAACAAGGATTCGAACCGCCTACCCACAGAGTGGGAGACCAGCACGCTATCAACCTGATCATCGCGCGGTGCGCGCGTGCGTATGTGTGTGTGTGTGTCTATGTGTGTGCAAGTAAGTAATAAGTAAGTAAGTAAGTAATGTTTATTGCCATATTAACACCTCACATACATCTAATCGGCAGCTCGCTTCGCTCGCTGCTACTTACCATAAGACCCATTCGCGTAAGGGGAGTGGAACCATCCGCAAGCCAAAAAGTGAATAACTGCTCCTAAATATTGTCGGATTAAGCAGAAATTTGACATGCAAGTAGTGCTGTCAAAATAAATGGGGGTCTGTGAATCATACTTTTTGCGTAAAACAAGCCCTTAATGAGTAATTAGCGTAATGATTTAATTAGTGCTAAATAAACTTCGGTTTTACAATAACTTTTGCTGCTTGTTGTAGACTACTGTAACTTCTGTAGACTAGGTATTTTAAAAGCACTTTGAGCTCGCTGCCACGTTCCAGCCGCAAGAACTGAGCCAAAAGCAAAGGGGCCAGAGGCTGGACGCCTATACTTGATATACTATAGGAGTAGCCGTGTGTCGTGTGTGTGTGTGTGTGTGTGTGTGTGTGTGTGTGTCTGTCTGTCTGTCTGTTTTGGGTAGCCGAAACTGTAAGTTCAATTTAGATGGGATAAGGCTAATAGAATCGCAAATAATTCGTAGGTGGTAAACGGCTTGGTCTCATGTCGATTGAATCAATTTGAAGGGGGGTTTTGGGCTAAAAACACTTTTCAGAGATTAAATTACAGGAATGAATTCTGCGGTAACGTCTTGCCGCATTTAACTAATTCCGTAGACTCATAGACTTACCGTTTGTGTGCGTGTGTGCGTGTGCGTGTGCGTGTGTGCGTGTGCGTGTGCGTGTGCGTGTGCGTGTGCGTGTGCGTGTGCGTGTGCGTGTGCGTGTGCGTGTGTGTGTGTGTTTGTGCTTGCAGGACAGGCGTGTTGCTGGGGTGAGACAAGCGTGGGGCTGGGGTGAGGCAGGCTACGGTGGTGGTAGGTGGTCTACCCCGAGGCACTTTGACCAGTGACCAACGACAGCAACAACACGATTGGAGTTTGCACTCACATTGTTGTTTAAAATATACTACTACTACAAACACCAATACATGGGTCTGAAGGGCCCACAAACACTTGTCATTTTTAAAGTAGCAAATTGAGTCACGGTCTGTCGAGCCGAAGCTCCCTGACAGACGGTTGTGTATTGAAATATCAGATGCAATAGCGGATATGATAGGCAATTATACATAAAAAATGCCTAACTATCAATAAATAAATATAAAGACGTATTTATACCTATGAACACACCTATACAGACTCTTACTGTCACGTAATGTCAGTTGCCTTATATACACATACACACATACACAAATATACAAACACACATATACACACACATGAATACATTCCATACTCACATAAACATCTACATGCAAATATACATAAGCATACCTACATACATGCAACTAAACACACATACATACCTGCATATACATACGTACACAAATCTGCAGCCTTACATATGTATTTATATGCTCATGTACTAAATATAACTATACACTCAGTACATATACATACATATATACTACATAACCTATTGTATGTAGAATTGTATTGAAATTATATGTTTTGTGAAGCATATAAATGAGTTTTCAATTACTTTTTATTTGTGTCAGGTTGCTAGTGTTGGCTGACGGTAGTCTTAATGTCTGCTGGTAGGGAATTCCATAGATGAGGGCCTAACCATAGGATACTGTTTCTGAATAGAGTTGTTCTAAATTGAGAGCAAATTGAGTTTACATTACAACCCTTGATGTAATGGATGTTTTCCAACAGCTTGAAGGTTTGAGTTCCACGGCAGCTACTTAAACTTTTGTATATGAATAATATTAAAAAATACTTCTGAATGTTACGAATATTCTGAAGATTTAATGTATAAAATATTGTAACTGTTGAGTCAAATTTTCCCATATTAAATATGCATCGAATGATTTTCTTCTCAGCTACGACTAGTTTATCTAGGAAAGAGGTCCATGTACATGCCCAGAGAGACATACAATAAATAGGTGGGATAGCATAAAGTGTAATAAATACTGATTAGAGCTTCTGTAGTGAGGTTATTACGAACCCTGTAAAGTACGCCACACATCCTAGACAGTTTCTAGAGTTAATTTGTTAATTTCAGTTTTAATTTTCATCCATATAAACTCCTAGGAACTTTATGTGAGTAACACGTTGTAGGGTAACACTGTCAAGTACCACAGGGGGGATAAAAAAAAATTATAACGATTTTGGAATAATATATAACTTATTTTGGTTGCGTTTAGTTTTAGTTTATTTGACATAATCAATTTGTTTATTTATTATAATTATATATTTATATTTATGTGTAAGCTGTTTATATCCTCATCTGCCAGCAGTAGGTTTGTGTCATCAGCAAATATAGTGCATTTGAATTTTGAACTTGCATTAGTTATATGATTGATATATACGAGAAAGAGTAGTGGCCCTAAGACGGATCCCTGTGGTACACCTTTACGTATAGACTTAAATCATGAATAGGATGTGCTGCAATAAACTGTTAGAGATCTGTTGCTAATATAACTTTCAAATAGCTGTAATGGAACCCCTCTGACTCCAATGCGTTCTAGTTTATTAAGTAAAATTGTGTGGCTCAAAGAATCAAAAGCTTTAGACAAATCAATAAATACACCAACTACATGGAATACACTTTCTAGATATTTATAGACATTACTAATGAATTGTAATATGCTGATTCTGTTGAATAATTTTACCTAAAACCATGCTGATATTTAGAAAGAAGGATTTTTTTTTCAAGGTAGTTCACCAATCGAGTAGTGATTGTTTTTTCAATAATTTTACTGAAAGCTGGTAATATAGATATTGGACGATAGCAGTTGATGTTACTCCTATTACCGGATTTAAACATAGGTATAGAGCAGCAGCCAGAGGATAGCCCATGATAGACATGCCATGTCTAGGCACGTATTTTGCGGGGGTCAGAGCCCGACCCAATTTGAGGACAAGACAAGGATCATTTAAATTTTGAGACAAACATTTGAGCCAAGGGCAAGACAATGGCTATTTGCAATAATTTGTTTGGCATCTGCCATTTTACACTCGGGGAAAGCTACTTGTTAATTTGCAGTTGTTTATGTGCGGTATCTTCAGTGTGTGCTAGTCTAGATAAGTGGCGGTGGTCGTGGGGTTCACTTTAAGGGCTTCTGGCGGCATCATTGCAGAAAAATATTTGTCTGGTATGGGTCATTTCCTACTCTGGGGAATGTATTCATTCAATCTAAGTTGGTTCCATTCGGTATCTTCAATGTTTGTGCTAGCCTAGATGAGTGGCGGGGGTCGTGGAGCTCATTTTAAGGGCTTCTGGCGGCACCATTGCAGAGAAATATTTGTCTGGCATGGGTCATTTCCTACTCTGGGGAATGTATTCATTCAATCTAAGTTGGTTCCATTCGGTATCTTCAATGTTTATGCTAGCCTAGATGAATGGCGGGGGTCGTGGGGCTCACTTTAAGGGCTTCTGGCAGCACCATTGCAGAGGAATATTTGTCTGGCATGGGTCATTTCCTACTCTAGGGAATGTACTCATTCATGTAAAAGTAGTTCCGATTGGTATCTTCAATATCTATGCTAGCTCAAAATTTTGTCCCTTTTTGGCCCGTCTGGCAGGGCCAAAACAGCCGGCTATTTGTCTGGCATTGGTAATTTTACACTCTGGGGGATGTACTTGGCCATGTAAAGTTGGTTTTATGTGATACCTCCAATATCTCTGCTGGCCCGATAAAAGGGCCACTTTAAGGGCCCCCAGGGTTCACACACAACCAGTGGTACCCGGCAGACGGCCATTTCAAAACATCCCACGCTACCCTGAGATGTCCACATACTCCAATATGTGTATCCTTCTCATCTAAGCTGAAGGCCCCTGGCTGCCAGTCTAGTATGACCTTGGCCTTTTTCAGTTCATTCGGAAATACACCAGTTTTTAGAGAAAGATTGATGATATGTGTTAATGGCGTAGCTATTAGGTTGGATGAGTATTTTAAAACAATTGGCGAGATTTCATCATAACCAGGAGTAAAGGTTTTTATGGCATTTAAATAATATATGATTTCAGCTTGTGTAACGGGAGGTAGATAAATGGAAGAACCTGGAGTGAGCTGTATATACCTTAAGTGATCATTATCTACTTTATCGTTATCATCTCCACCAAAATAAAAAAAACATTTCATTGCATTAGAAATATCATCACAAGTAGGTTTCAGTTGAATTAATTGATTTGTAACATTATATGTTCTACCAAGTATGGAGCTTGTGGACTTCCAGTGTGACTTAGCATTTCCTTGGTTATGATGTCAATTTTCTCGATGATATTTATTTTTTGCAGCTCTTAAAATAAGTGTTAAGCTACTACGATACCTCCGGTAAGTTTCCTTACATGTAAAGGCCATTTCTTAGCTAGTTTCTCAAATCTGCTTTTCTCCTTGATGGACTTTTTTTAGTGCCGGAGTGATGTGCTTACTTCTGTCATACTTGGGTTTTATTCGCATAAATTTTTCAGGAAAATTCTTTTGTAAGAGAAAGTTGAATTTCTGATAAAAGGGATTATAAGATTTATTGGCACACGTAGATTTCAGAATGCTACTCCAGTCAATCTGTTTAAGGTCATCACTAAATTTATTCAGAGGATTAGGAGCTATTCAGAGCACTACTGAGCATTACTACTACTAACTCTTAGTAATGTAGTGTGATGAATTGTTTTGAGACATATTTAAGAACTTAAAATGTAATATTATTGGGAAATTATCAGTTATATCTGTATGTATAATATAATTTGCAATATTAAATTCAACCTGAGACGACCAAATGTAATCTATCAGTGTGACCGTTGTGGATGTTATTCTGGTTGGTTTTGTGTTGAAGGAAACGGGGAAAAAGAAAAATCAAGTTGATGAACTAGTAAATGCAATTATAATTACATTGTTGTAGCAGATATGGATTAAAATCAACAAATATATATTTATATACCATGATATTTACTATCCGTTGATAATGCTAAAATGTTATTCATTGATGAAAGAAAACTGTTTACATTTCCCCTGGGTGGTCTGTAAATACATACATATACATCCTTTGTATTCCTATCAGTAACTTCAACACCCAAACATTCCATGGATACATCTAACAATGAAAATTAATTTAGCAAAGTACACTTAAGTTTGTGAGTTATATAAATGGCAACATCACCACCATAACTGTTTCTGCGTTAGCGAATGTTTCGTATCCTGGTAGAGTATACAGTGGAACGAGATCTGCAGCTAATCTAGTTACTGTAAAACCTAAAACATCAAA
>JACEEZ010010558.1:67500-90000 GCA_016584305.1 Chionoecetes opilio
TATGACACTTAATGATGAACCGTTGGACTCCAGGTGGTTAAGGCAATTGTTGACAGACAAAATAATCATAAATATATGATTTCAGCCTCTTTTTAAAATTAATATGATATTGAAAATGATTGGTCAGCATGTCTCGTAGCCCCAGGTGTATGGTTTTGTACCCCCTGGTGGTACAGGTACCCCAGGTTAAGAACCACTGGTGAACATGAAGTATAAAAGGTAAAGGTTGAATAATGTATGTGAAATATGTATATAACATTTAGAATATGTATTTTTTTTTACGGCAAATAAATACTTAAAAAGATTCTTATGAAAAATAAGAAATTGTATTTATTATAATGATAAAAGATCATTTTCCCCAACAAATATGTAAATGAATACTGTCATGGGTGCATGATTTACCTTCATATATTGTGGTGAATGTTGGTTGGCATCCGCCACGCAAAGTGACCCACATTGTTCATCCTATAATGTTTGTCCACTAAGTGACTAGGAGGTGTCATTTAGTGAATATGACGGTGAAGCTCTTTAGTGATGGTTGTATTTCTGTGCAGTGGTAAAATGTATTGGAAGATTAATGCATGCTCAAAGAGTTGATTAATGAAAAGATGGCATGCAGGAGGGTGTTGATGGAGATCATTGAAAGTCTACATATGACGTTGATCCAGAAGGGTGGCAACTGCAGCCGCCCTGCGACTGGCTGACATGGGCGTGGATGTATAAAAACCTCCCTCTAAATGCCTCAGAGGGACCGTTCGCAACGTTCAGCAAAAGGGAGCAATCAAAGGGAGAGGCTTTAAAGTAATCATCCAGACAATTTCATCATTCATGATTTACTGCACTCAAAATATAGCCATTATCGAATATATCAACAATATCTTGTCACTTTTTGCATCCAGTTACCAGTTTTTAAATAATCTGCAATAAAAATCTGTAAATTCCCCGAGCTTCCAAAACGCTCCTATTGACTAGCAGACAACGCACTATGACTCGGTGACGTCACTCGAGGCGGCCTCCCCCCCCCCCCCCCGCGGTAATACAAATACACGTAAATGCATAAATAGATATATTACATGAAGAATTTTTGGTTTTTCTGATAGATTTCTTTCGGCCTTACAAGCAGAGGAAGAATCTGCATACATAACAAATAGTTACGCCAGTCGTTGACAGTCAGTCAATTACGGTGTACAGAATGACCGACGCCAGCCAATCACATTCGCCGAGGCTATCAGCTGATATTTTGTAAATAAGACATGATAAACAGAGTAAAATTCACCTCTATATTACAGGTTCCCTCTGAGCCTTCGAGCATCTAGGTCCAGGACTCTCGCACACCTTCCTTACCCAACTTTGAATTTGGTGAGCTGCAGCTGCCGCTTGACCCTTCCAGTGCTTTCTCCTGTATCTATCGCTCCGCTTTGTTTGGTACAGGTGGCGAGGGAGACTGATTCAGCAGAGCCAGGGGCCACATTCAGAGACGCTAACGTCCATGCTAAACAACTTAGCGACTATTATCAGCTGTTTTGGTATTCTGCGTGGAGATTGATGACGTACTTAAAGATGTTAAGTTTTTAAAACAAGGCGACTGCCTACAGGGTGGTGTTGAGGACGCAACATACATAAAAATACTCATAAATTGAGTATATATGATGTTCTCTGATTCAAGAACTGAACAGGGCAAGTATACAAACGAAATTAGGCCATATAACAAACCCAGCCGCTTGTGGTGATATTGTTTTGTGGTGATGAGCTAAGAATGGTGAGTTGCGGCATCTCACTCGCGCGGGTAGCGACTAGCGATGCCAGACACCACCACGCGCACGGCTCCGCGTCAGACTGAAGGTATAGTGCCCTTCTCCTTAATTAAAACCCAAGCCCTTGTCCATTCAGCAGTAATGGGTACCGGGTGTTAGCCGGGTGTTTCTGACCCGCCTCCCGGGGTGGTGGCTTCCCCCAACACTAAAGGAAGGCGAGCTACGAATAGATTATCAAGCGAAAAATATCATAAGAAGAAGAAGAAGAGCGCCCAATTACTCTGAAGGAATAATTAATAGCTAGAATACAAGGAAGTACAGCCGCAGGCGTGTTACCCGCCTGTATGTGGAGGTAGAAACAAGTGTTGAGGAGATGGGAGGTGACACAGGGGATGAAAGAATGATGGAATAAGCTAGAAAATATAAATAAATACAACGACCTTGAAAATGCAGGCCGCGGCTGATGCCTTGTGATTGGCTGACACGTTTGAGACACAATCTGATTGGCTGGCACGTTTGTTTTTACACAATTGTGATTCGCTGGCGAGGCTGTGATGTCATTGTAGTCGCTCAGCCAATCAGCTATCGATGCCCATAGCGACCATGTGCCGCCACTGCCATATCTCGTACTGGAATACCCACTAGCTCCGGGGTGTAGAAATAGGGGGAGTTAGTTAAGCTAACCACCGTGGCCTTTAACTCTCTCTGAATGTCTGCCCAGGGGCGATATAGCGAGTGTAGCGAACGAGTGAAGGAACACGTGTGTGCGTGCTGCAGTGTACGTGAGTGAGGAGGACCTCGTGGACTGTCAAGCCAGGAGGTGCGCTGCACATGGTTGGAATTGCAGCGAGGGACCAAACAAGCCCCACGTGGACTTCAACGCTAAGGGCGCCTAAGATAATTGATACTCCTTGTTCTTTAAAGCAGTGTGTATAATCGTGTTGAGGCTATTTGTTTTTAGTTAGGATATTTTAACAGTGCGTGGATATGAGTTAGTGTTTTGCTGCCCGCACGTGTATTATTTTGCCTAGCCTATTTAATAAAATTATGTAAAATAGGATTATCGCTGCGTCTGTATTTATCCTCTATTTCTTTGTTAGTAATCCCGTGCTCATTTTTCTAGAACCCCGTTTGTCGAACATAAATGAAAGTTCAGTGGGGCGAGATTTTTTGTCCAAAGAGGTTTTTTTTGTGTGTGAGAGTGTGTCGAACCTTATTCACACACCCTGTTCCAAAAAATCCCTGATTGAAATATGATACAAATGTACATTGTTAACCGTGTGTTTAGATTTCCGTAATGATGTTTTACTTGTCAAGAATTGCATATGGGTGTCCTGATTGGTATATAAGGCCAGACTTTCTAGACACTACCAAGTCACACCAACGACCTCCACACAACCGGCAACACCCATCAGCTCCCACAGCCTCAAGATGCGTGCTTCCATTCTATTAAGCTTTGCAGTTGTACTGCTGCTGACAGTTACCGTGCCGCTGTGCACGGCTATTGACTTGTCACTTGAACAACGTGAAAAATTTGATAAGATTATAACCACAATCATTCAACGTATGTAAGTCAACCCGGTAGGTGAAGAACATTGTAATGTGTTGAAGCTCCACCACATGTTGGTTGCAATTATATGGAGAAGTGTTTCATTTGTTAACATTAATATTTGTACTTCCTTGCAATTGTTATACTTGCTGTCAAGGGTTTAGGTGGCACGGTGATTCTTACATAAAGGGTTTCTTTTGTGTCCCAAAACGAGAAACAGTGACAATAGCGGCAAAACAACGATTTCATTCCTAAGCCAGAAATGTACAGTTACCACAAAGCCCAATGCTCTCGACGAGTTCAACGCCTGGATGACGTGCGACAAATGGGGTCATGTTACAGGATTTGGTAAGTAACTCTACCAACAGATACTTGTTCATCATCGACAAATCATATTAATGCATGAATCACATATTCTGTTCTATGTTCGGGTCATGTATTTCCTTTGACACTAACCATTCATGTTCTTCCTTCTGCAGCTACTGGCAAAGCTGCAGCGATGGTGACTATTAAAGCCTACGAAGATTTCGTAAATAAAGCACTTGATATGAAGCTGATTAATGCTGCAGAAATAAAGGAGTGGATAAAAAATCATTCATGAAGACATTCCTGCGATTCGTAAGGCTTCCAATCGGATCAAGGGCGAAGGAATCAATACCATCAAGAGTGGTCTCCTTCCTTTCTTAGACGGACTAATATTTACGCACTGAAGACGCCTTGGCTCCTGACTCTTCATACCAACTAAAGAAACTTCAACAACATTTTTGTAGTACACAAATTAAAGGTTTTTATATGCACATACTTTGTGTTTGAAGAGTAATAGTTAAATGTAACAGTCATTCGAATATGTTAAAATCTGACAAATAACTTTGAACTTTAAATACACCTAGCATATATTTACAGGTATTCTGATTATCCATAATAATGATGATGGTGTTAGTAAAAAAAATAATTTATGTACTTTAATCTACTATTTATTTGTATTTCATTATAAAACTATTTTGTATTATAAAACTCTGCAATTGCTATCTTATCTTCTGGTTACCTTGTATTCGGGATAAAGTACTTGGATCCTATCTAGACAAATCACTCGTAACATTAACAGCAAGTTTATTGGCAATACAAATTGTCTCCAGGTCATAATGAAACTCAGGCATCTACTAGGGTTCGAACGCTGCACACGAATTCTTAGCCTCTATAGGGCCTATATCATTGTACATCTCGTGTTCGCAAGCGACAATCAACTTCAATCACACACTAGACATTGGACGGTTACACTTCACCCAGCATCAATGGGGCTCTTAAGAGTGAATTATGTGTTGTGGTTTATGGTATGTGGTTTGTGATCCCTGTCACAGTGTAGGCAACCAACTTTCGCCTCTAACATCTTTCTGCAGAAGACCTCGATGTAAAGAAGTAAGATTTACGACCTACACCATACACTGTATATTTTTAACAAATTTGAATTTCCGTAATAACTTGTTAAATTTTAGCTCCACATGAATGACAATGAAGAGGTTCTGAATGCCTTATAAGGCGAAACATCATGATAGCATCCTTTTACGATAGGCTGTTAGTACCTGGAATCGAGTTCCATGTACCGAAAAGCCTGCTTCTGGCCAGTTCGTGTATAAGAGACAAAAATAGACTGTTAAAATATTTGCCCTCGCGTTCCCAGCCTATTCTTTTCCTTCCTACATCGCAATCCATCCCAACCTACGAATGACGTCAGTGAACTTTTGTCCTTCCCTATCTTATGTATCTTTCTAACTTATGTGCCACAGGCTTCTGCTTGAAATTTCAAAGGCAAACATTGACAACATGCCTATCTCCAAAAGATTCAATTCATATACAATTACATGAATAGAAGAAATTATAATTATTAACAATAACAATAATTACTACAACTACTAATATACTACTAAAACCGATTATACTACGTGAAGAAAGTATTTGCAATTACATAAATTCAGTATTTAAGTAGGGATAGTTAAATTGAATTTTATCGAAACACTGATATAAATTTGAAAAACAATAATGAATATATTTACATCTAAAAATAATATTAGTGTTAATACTACCAGACATAATACTATTGGTAAGTTTGGCAGTAATATTGATAAAAAAAACTAATAATAATGTTAACAATATTTGTAATACCGAGGATAGACACGTTATACAAGGAAAGGCTGACGAGAAACAGATACTAATACGTCTCAATATTCCCCTTACTAACTTATTATAATTTCTTCAAAGCAGAAAGGTAATAATAATATAAAAAATGTCCATCGTAAGAAACTAAAAAATTGTTAATTAATGTCAGTGTATATACCACCGAAGTTTTCGTCAAGTACGTGAGAGTAGGCTTTAAGTGCCATATAATTGTCAATGTCAGTGTCATCAATGTCGCTGATTTGAATTATCGCTAAACACCAACCGAAAGCTCTCGCCGATAGTAGAACACTCGACGATGTATAAATTTATGGCGGGTTCTACTTGTAATAGATAGAAAAAGATGAATGAAGTTTATTTCACTATTAGACACCACATTCTTCGCTAGTCCCAGAACACTAAAATTCCAGCTTAATACAACACATGAACATTAGGGTGTTCCATATTTACTAAAGAGTAATAAAAGTTCAGATACTTCGCCATATCGACTTTGCCCTGTTTTATTATTTAAAATGAATGCGATTCATACCTCTTTCAACAAAATAAAATAAAATTTACAGGTCGCGCACATGTTTGCCGTAGCACTCAGAGGGAGGAGGCCGAGCAGGCGGCCTTGATCCGCTTGGGAACTTCGTTGCAGTAGTGCTTGTCGACGCGCAGAAGGTACTGGAGCTGGCCCTCATCCTTTACAGCGCCGTCATTGACCACCTTCAGAGCCCTGACGCGGTTCTTCAGTGCCTCGTCGATCGACACACTGATCAGACCTCTGATTACACTGACGCACCTATGATCGCACTCAGAGGGAGAAGGCCGAGCAGGCGGCCTTGGTCAGCTTGGGAACCTCGCTGCGGTGGTGCTTGACGACGCGCAGGAGGTACTGGCGCTGGCCCTTGTCCTTTACAGCGCCGGCGAACTGCTTGATGAGGGCGATCGCACGCTCAGCGCTGTTATTGACCACCTTTAGAGCCCTGACGCGGTTCTTCAGTGCTTCGTCCGCGAGTAGGTACTGGGGGTGTTCTTTCCGATCCGTCAGCAGCTCAAACAGCCGCTTGCTGCGACTGGTGACAAAGCCGCTCAGGGTCGTGGTGTTGGTCACCCTCAACCCTTTCCCCTCGAGTTTCTTCAATGCCTTCTTGGACGCAGGCCTTACCAGGTTCTCCAGCATCCGCGTTTTCTCCCCATCCTCGACTCTGTCGTCGAAGAAAGCCAGCGCGATCAGGTCTTCTGAAAGATACCAGAGGTGGCGAGAAAGAGCCCTGGTACCCTCTGCGCCGACTTCCTTGTCAGGATACTCGTTTAGGGCCTGCAGGAGCTCCAGATCGTTCTTTGGAGCGTACTCCGGAATCAGTGCCTCGTGCCAGTGTTTGATGTACAAGAGGCTGACGAACAGCGCCACTTGACGGAGGCTTCGTTGAATGCGAGCTGGCAACTCCAACTGGTCGGCGAAGAGCGTCATCTTGACGGCGTATATGGCATTGGCCACCCACCTTGCTTGGTGATAGGCACCGGAAGCTCGGAATCGGATCTGTCCCTCGCTTCCTCCGAGGAACAGGAGGCACAGTCGGAGGAGTTCATCGTAGTCCTCTCGTGGGTTGCTTCCGTCATGGAGAACTGTTTGCAGGAACGTAACCATTTGTACGCTGGGCAGCTCAAGGGCGTTCTCCAGTGGCTCTTCATCATTCAATGTGCGGTACGATCCACGATCAAGGGATTCCCAGCGTGACTGGAAGCGCTTGAAGGTTGGGATCTCGGGACCAGTGGAAGGGCCGCAGCACTTTTCGAAGACGTGCTTCAGGACAACCTCCAGTACGTGGTGCCAGCATGCCAGCCAGAACAGGGAGCGACCGAGGAGATTTTCCAGGTGTACACAGGCGCTTGCGAGCATGCCGCTGTTCGAGGCCGTCGTATCGAAGGAAAGGCCAATGATCTGCTCCCTGGCACCGACTCGCTCGACCTCCTGGAAAACCGTCCTTGCGACTTCTTGTCCCGTTCCATCTTGTGCGACGGGGACTCCCAGGATCTCCTCGAAGTTCTGCCCGGTCGCAACCACGGCAATGCGGTCCTCTGAAGCCCATTTCGAAGTCGCTTTCGGTAGCAGTTTGCCGTCCCAGTGGAGAACCAACGGAGGAGGATCCTTGAAGGCCTCCCTTTCCAGTTGAATGGCAAGTGTCTCCCTGTTCCTGGTCCTTGAACGATGGATAGTTCTCTGCGAAATGACAAGCTGACTGACATCGTGGCCCAAGTCTTTCGCTGTCGCGATGTAAGTGCTCGAGGCCTGACGCACGGACAGCCCTTCTCGGTCCCAGGCCTACGTTAGCTCGATATTTAGGAACAGCTTGTTTGTTGGTGCTCGCCGGGGTAATTTTGTTGCCGGTGCCTTGAAGTCGCCGTCCTCATCTTCCGACGATGTAGTAGACGATGAGGAAAGGCCAGCTCGCGGATAGGGGACCTCCTCCAGTAGGCGTTCCGTTTCAGCCTCCTGTTTCCGTTTGCGGTTTTCCAACTTCTTAGCGGCTTCCTTTTTCTTCTTTTCTTTCGCCACTTCGGTGACACCGACGCCGGTCATGGACGAACTGGAACGATCTTCTCTCTGCGAAATGAGGAAGCTTTTGTCCTCATCCAAGATATCCCTCCTTTCAAGAACGTCTGCGCTGGAGATGTCGAAAAGATCTTCCAGGTCGCCATTCCAAATCTTCCGCTTCAGCTCAGCCCCGTCAGTTATCCTGTTCTGATCCTTCTTCAGGGCTTGGTACTCCTCGAACAGATTATTGACGTTCTTCCTAATGTTTGCGTCGGTTTTCGTTGTCAGCTTCGCCATGCCCCAGATGGCCTTCAGCTTCTCACTCGTTGCCGACACGGAATCAGGGACAGTTTTCTTGAATACGTGGTGCTGATACATGAAGAAAAGGAACACTTGCTCCCGCGAGGGCAAGCGAGCACCAAGGATGTCTGTTTCGGGAGCTTTGTCGAGCAACCACATCTGCGAAGACTTTCTAGTAGCCGCCATTTTACCTAAGAAAGAAAGAAAAAATGTATTTCAAAAAGGTACTTCACGGAATTGACTGCAGCCCGATATACGGGCGAAAGTGCGCGACCCCTAAACCCTAATGGAATGATTAGATAAGATAAGATTTTCATCCTATCTAGACACTTTGCAAGTACCAACTACAAGGTTATTGACTATACAAAGCGCCGCCACGTCAGCACGAACTAGGCGGACTCGAACCACTGACCGAATGCACAGGGACGCTGCACATTGCGAGCTCACGTCTCTACCAACCTTGCCACCCTGACGGGCCTAATGGAATGAGCTGAAATTTGGCACGACACTTTACCAGCATATATACTACACGGGCAGCATCGATATGAACCAAAACTATCGACTTCGACAAAATGAAACACCCTAATGAACATTGGTAACGTAATCTGACCAAAGCAGTCATGGACATTGGTTTCCTAATCTAACCAACTTTTTAAGCTATTGCTAGTATTTAATCCCTGAATGCTAAAACACGGCTACAAGCTGATTAACTATATATTTTGAATATTGTAATATCAAAATCAAGTACTTGATCTTACTCCGAACATTGGAACACTCGCCGATTGCGGGGAGAATTCCGATCGGCGAGAATTCCGGGTACCACACATCACCAGGCTATCGTTTACCTATATACTCAAACAGTAGGCTACATACATTTGCTTGCATGCTGATGAAGTAATATATACACATATAATTAGAGTAACAGTTATATACGTATTAGCAAATATTGTGTTTGCTTTCATATCAGTGAACTTAGTGGATAGTAGTGTTATGTGACTGGTTGTTACTTTCCAAAGTTGTATATTGAAAATGAAAGAGCAGCTGGGCAGTCTTCACAGTTATTGAGCGATTGTTACGGTTTATTTACTACAGCTTTCATAATATCCTGGAAAGGCATGAATTGGCTACCTTTTCCATGGCAATGGCAGTCTTTTGTCTGGAATTTTTCCCAGGTGGCGTGTTATGGTGTGTTTTGTTGATCTCGGGAGCAGAGCGTGGAGTCAAATGTCTTCTCCACAGTTGTCTCCCCAACTAACAAAATATCTTCCGTGTTCAGGGCTGCCAACCCAGGCGCAGGGTTGTTTTAGCCGTGGATCAAACCAAGCTCATGTTAGCTCTTGGTGTTGGTGTTAAAAACCACGTTCTCGAGATTGGAACCACTTGAGTCTAATATGGAAGTCCCACGTTAGGCTCTTCCTTGTCCATGTCTATAAATTCGGCCGATTGTTTAATAGGTGAATAAAATTGTGTAACCAGCTACTGCCAGGTGGCTTTTGTGGGTGAAAATTATGAGTACAGATGATTTTTTTGTTTAACTGTGTTGGGGATGACTGGCAAATTTTGAAGGTATGTAACTGATATTTGTATGGAATTGTTGGAGCTCAGATCAGTCACAAAACATAACCTCATACACCAATAGGCTACCTGGAGGTATTCCATGACAATCATGGGTGTTGTACCCTTACCTCCCACGATTAGTGAGGGCTGTTAAGGGAATGAGGGGAACAAGCTGGACATAAGCATAACACTTGTTATGATGCTTTATTTGGTCCTATACATACAATTTAGGTAGGCCCCAGTATAGTAGAACAGGGTATTGGATTACGTCACATGATCTTTGTGAAAAATCTGTCTGAACGAACTATGCCCGCAGTGTGGTTGACGTTTCTAGAAACCATCGGAACATTTGAACTTAAAAGTTTGACCTGAAAATAAGACAAATAAAGAAAAATTAAGGACAAAAATTTGCCTTTTGAACATATTTGATAAAACATGATGTTATGCATTTCTCATGAAGAATAATAATATTTATGTTAGCTAATCATATGAATGCCAATGTTTCAATTTCAGAAAGAAACATAAACCACAATGAAAGCCTGTCAGGGGACACACACACACACCGTCTTTCAGGTCTTGTCGCAATTGCACTTGCAAAGTTCGGTGCAGGTCCACATCGCCTTCTTGCAAACGCACCTGCCTGTGCAGTCAGCCTAAGCCTTATAAGCACACTAAATAAGTTCTCGACATGCCTTAGATGCAATGGGAAGTGTTGACCAGAATGGAGTCCAACACTGGCTGTTTGTGACTATTTTCCACCCCCATCCCTCTGGAGAAGGTATTTGCGGCTGAGGTAGGTGACATGTGGACCAGACTCCTGCGTGGTACACAGAACGCTTTGTGTGTTCAAGAAGAGCAGACTGTGTTGGTGGGATAGCTTCCATTGTCTTGTTTTGCTGGCAAAACTACAAAATGCCTTTGTAGCATCTGGGAAACATTTCCAGGCCTCCCATCCCTATGTTTTCCCTTTTCCAAAGAATGATGAAACATTGTCACAGCCAGAGAAGCTGTGAAATACAGGCAAGGCTGTGGATGTCTCCCTTCCTAAAACGTGAGCTATGGCTTTGATGTTGATATTTGAAAAGTTCTTCCCGGTGCCGAATGCCACCCAAATATTGGCCTTAGGGTATGCGTCCTGGAATTGGTGAAACTTGCCTATGAGAATGAGCACAATGTCAGTGTCAACAGTACGAAATAGACATGTTCTACATTGCTGTTCCAAGGCATCTTGAAGATGGAAGATCATTCTTGTGACTGCCTCTTCATGGTTTCAAGCTGCTATAAAATGGCTATTGCCTCTGACCAGAACATCTTCATATATTACAACAACTTCCTTCCCTGGGAGAAATTCATTGCCTGAAACCTTCTCTGAAAAAAAGGTGATCAATTCCTGCTTGTTGTATGTATCACACAAAAAGTTTTTCCGTTGTCCTGGGATTTTGGTTTGACTTGTAACCTTTCTTCGTATACCTTTGCCTCTTTTTTGCCTGGCAGAACTTATAATGTTGGCTTTGGCGTACCTGTCCTAGATAATGTCCACCTTTCTTGTGTTGCTGGGTTGCTGTAATGTGTAAGGTATGAAGATATCGTTGGCATAGTCTTCAAACATCTTCACGCCAAACGGTTGGAGATGCACCACGGGAACACTATCTAGCACCTTCACGTCAAATATAGATGGTAAATCTGCCACAACTGGTTCCTCAAGGGACGTCATCAGCTCAGGTCCAAGTTCCAGAACATTCATCTCTGCATCATCATCAGTGTCATCACAGTGAAGGAGGTTCGGTGCAACATTCACCAATTTCTTTATTAAACATTTCAGCAGGTCAGACCTACTGCCAAGACGAAGCTTTCCCTTGTCTGAAAGTGAAGGTGGGAAACTGTTGTTTTCATGGCTGAAGAAAGTGTTTATGTAAGAATCTATGTGTTGTGCAACGATGTACAGTATTGAGAAAAGGCTAACATCTTTCTTTAGACCCTCAATCTTGCCTGTTTTTTTACCTCTGGATTTTCGAGATTAGCAGTGGGGGTTACACCTATTACTGTTCCGGCATGAGCAATGGTCACCGTGTTCGAGGAGTATCTATAGGCCTCTCTAGCAAACTGCAGCCGTCTGTTGTTGAGGTTACTCCGGTTGATACGCGCAAAATGTGGGTGAGGATGAAACACACTCTGGGTTTCATGTCCCTTGTTGCAGTGTACGCTCCTAACGATGTGCGTGAAACTTAAGAGATGTTCTACGCCAAACTCGACTCTGTATTAGACCAGTGTGTTCCTCGGGACAAACTCATTGTCTTGGGCGACGTCAATGCTACCTACTACTGGCACTGTGAGATATGGCTATGAGTTATGTGTTGGTCCCCATGGCTCTGGTACCAGGAACATTAACAGTTATCTCCTTCTGAATTTTGAAAGGTACAGAAGGTTGAACATTGCAGGTTCTTGGTGTCATCGACCAGAGCTGCGCCGCTGAACATGGTATATCAATGCCGGAAGGGTAGCTAGGGTGATCGACCACATCCTAGTTAGTACTCGTTGGAGGATCCTACAGAACTGCAGGGTTTACCGCAGTGCTGAGTTCTTTGAAGCTGATCGCAGACTTGTTGTTGCTATATCTAAAGTAATCGTCCAGACCATTTCATCATTCCTGATTTAATGCAATACAAATATAGCCAATATTGAGTATATCAATATCATTCTTGATCTTTTTTCTAACTACTAATCCTTCTGCTTATTCTGTGAAACTATTACTCCGTTGGGTTCCTCCGATCACAATTGTATTTCTGTAACCTGTCCTATCGCTCCGGTGCCGCCTTAGGACCCAACTAAGCAGAAATGCTTCTGGCATTTCAACTCAGCTAAGTGGGAAGACCTAAGGCAGTAGTGCTCTGATTTCCCATGAAATAATTACTGTTTACATGTCAGAGACCCATCTCTTTGTGCAGAGCGCATAACTGAGGTCATAGTCTCTGTCATGGAGGCGTACATTCCACACAATTTATATATTCGCAAAGCCCATCAACCTTGGTTTAACTCTGCTTGTTCCCATGCTGTCCAAGATAGAGAACAGCTCACAGACGGTATCGTAACCATCCATCTCCTGAAACTCATGCCCATTATATTTCTGCCCGTAATCATGCCAAATCTTTACTTCAACTTACCAAAAACTCCTTCATTCATAGAAAATGTCAAAATCTTTTCTGAATCAAATTCCTCTCGTGACTTCTGGCATCTAGCTAATAACATATTTAACAATTTTTCTTCTTCATCTTTCCCTCCTATGCTTCACCCAGATGGCTCCACAGCTGTCTCATATATTTCTAAAGCTGAACTCTTCGCTCAAACCTTTGCTGAAAATTCCACTCTGGTTGACTCGGGCTTGTTCCTCCTTCTCCACCGTCTGACTATATTATGCCTGCTATTAAGATCCTTCGTAATGATGTTTTCTTTGCCCTTACTGGCCTAGATCCTCGGAAGGCTTACGGTCCTGACGGAGTCCCTCCTATTGTTCTCAAAAAGTGTGCTTTTGTGCTTGCACCCTGCCTGGTCAAACTTTTCCGTCTTGTCTATCTACTTCCAGCTTTCCTTCTTGCTGGAAGTTTGCTCACATCCAACCTGTTCCTAAGAAGGATGACCGTTCTAATCCTTCAAACTATTGTCCTATAGCTTTGACTTCCTTCCTTGCTAAAGCTTTTGAATCTATACTTAATAAGAAAATTCTTAAGCATCTATCTGCTCACAATCTTGTATCTGATCATCAGTACGGTATCCATAAAGGGCGATCTACTGGCGCTCTTCTAACTTTCCTAACTGAATTGAAGCTGACCTGGCGCTGAGCGACGATGATGGTGATATGTCTCAGGAGGACTGGCCGTCGCCACCTCCCTATGGCCGCCATTATGCGCTGGTCCCTGGAGCCGAGGCAGCACCGCTGATGTCTTCCCCTGTGCCGCCCCTCGCTACGCTTCACCACGCCCGACAGGCCCCTTCCTCTGTCAATCGTCCCGTGTCCGACTCCTCGGACGGTTTTTGTGAGCCTTCGTCCCCTGCTGTCAAGTCCTCTAAGCGTACGGTGTCTTCTGATCCTTGGCTGAGCGCACCCGCCCCTGCACGGCTTATACCTCCCTCCCGTGTGGTCCCGTCGCTGCGCGCCCCTTCACCCCCAGCGTTCGCGCCCAGGGGTGACTACATTAAGCTTCTGTTTCGGGACAACCCATCTGTGGACATCAAGCTTCGCTGGTTGTCTGAGGTGAATGGGATCTTTCATCTCGACCGTGACCAGACTGAGGTCAAGATGGCGGCCATTAAATCTCGCTTCGTCTACATTTCCCGCCGCCGCCCGGACATTGTCGACAACGTGACTAAAGGGGAGTTCTTATTCCTTCCTCTCGAAATCCAAGACTCGCCGGACAGGCCCCGTATGTTTCCTACGTCCCTTCTTACCCGTTACCCTGTCTGCAGTGATCCAACCCTGGCTAAGTAGCTGCCGGGAATCTACTCGGCTCGACGCTTCTATCAAAAGGGCTCGGCTATACACCGTTTGGTCGTTACTTGGAGCCTTCCTCAGCCACATTCCCCGAGTGTCGCTTTTAGCTTCCTTCCCAGCCTTCCATCCTGTGAGTTTCGCAGGATGACGGATGAGAGCAGCCGTGGTGCTTTCGATGCTGGGTCTTCGGTCATATCCCTCGGTATTGTTCCGCAGCGGAGCGGTGTGCGTGGTGCTGCGGCCCCCACGGCTCCCGCTTGTGCTCACCGCGCCACTCCTCCAGCTGCCCCTGCTTCTGACTCAGCCTCGTCGCCTCCTCAGGTCTCTCCACCGGACACCTCTCTCTGGAAGTGTCCCCGATGTCACCATGCCGAGGTTAACGTCTGGCACGTCTGTGCACGACGCCAGACTGTCGCCACTCCTGCTGCCGCGTGCTTACCTCTACTCGCACCTCCACCTCCAACTCCCCAGTGACCCTCACCCTGTATTAACTACCAATTCGGTCTCTCCGCAGGTGACTGCACTTCGCGATACTGTTGCTGCTCTCCAGTCCCGGGTTTCTTCACTTGAAGCGGCTTTTGATGAAGTCGAAGCTCACCTGGATCGTTTAGTTGACCAGCACGCCACTTTGGAGACTTCCCTTCAGTCCTTGGTTGAATCTCAGAAGGTTATTATTGCTTCCGAAAAAGTTGGATCTCTTTGCCTCTCGTTTCGAGACCCTGACTTCCTCCATTCGCCACCAGGGAGCCTATTCCGTGTGGTGCCCGTGCCACACCCTCTGCGCGCGCCTCACCCCCTGCCCGCACCGCCGCCTCTTCGTCGCCTGGTCGTCGTACTCCTCGGGGCAAAGTTCGGTGACCAGGTGGTGCTTCCTTTATGCAGCCCGCTCGTTGCCGACTTCCTTGATTGTCATATCATATGACTGTCATGACATATACTTTACCCTTTTGTGTGTGTGTGTGTGTGTGTGTGTGTGTGTGTGTGTGTGTGTGTGTGTGTGTGTGTGTGTGTGTGTGTGTGTGTGTCTAACTGAATCTTGTTCATCCTTCTTTAAGGGTTTCGGTGAAACTTTTGCTGTTGACCTTGTCATATCAAAAGCTTTTGATAGAGTTTGGCACAATTTTTTTATTGCCAAACTACCCTCATTCGGTTTCTATCCTTATCTCTGTTCCTTCATCTTAAGTTTCCTTTCAAACCGTTCTATTGCAGTTACTGTAGACGGACATTGTTCTTCTTCTAAATACAGTATATCAACATGGTGTTCACCATGGTTCTGTCCTATCACCTACTCTCTTTCTATTATTTATTAATGAACTTCTAAGTCTGACTCAAAATCCTATCCACTCCTAAGCTGATGATTCTACCCTGCATTTTTCAACGTCGTTTATTAGACTTTCAACTCTACAGGGACTAAGTGATTCACGGAGAGATGCCACCGAGCGCCTAACTTCTGATCTTTCTATAATTTCTGATTGGGGCAAAGCAGACCTTGTTTTGTTCAATGCCTCAAAAACCCAATTTCTTCACCTATCTACTCGACAACACCTACCAAATAACTATCCCCTCTTCTTCAATGATACTCAACTGCCTCCTTTTTCTACAGTGAAGATTCTAGGACTATCCTTTACTAAAAATCTGAACTGTAAATCTCACATCTCATCTCTTGCTGAAACAGCTTCTAAGATGTTAGGTGTCCTGTGGCGTCTGCGTTCTTTTTTTTCTCCCTCCCAATTACTTGCTCTCTTCAGTGGCCCTATCCGCCCATGTATGGAGTATGTCTCACATGTTTGGGGAGGATCCACTCATACAGGTCTCCTACACAGGGTTGAGTCAAAAGATTTTCGTCTTATGAACTCCCCTTCTTTGACTGATTGTCTTCAATTTTTAAATCACCGCCGCAATGCTGCTTTTCATGCTATCTTTTACCGTTATTTTTATGCTCACTGCTCTTCTGAACTTGCTAACTGCATGCCTCCTCCCATGAAGGTAGTATGGGTGGAGACGCCCTGAGCCACGTTGGTTGAAGCCAGTGAACTGTCATTCAGCCATCTTGTTGTGGGCTAAGGGAGCCCACAACTCTCAACTCTACTGCCAAGTAGAGATAAATCATCCCACGGAAGTATTTTGAGATTCCTGGAAGTAACGTCGGTCCATTCTAAGTTGCTAATATTATGTGGGTTTCTTTCCCGTTATTATTTTCTTGATGGGAATCAAACTTATCTCGCAACATGGTGATATCAATATATGTAGGTCTCTCGGGTTTGTGGGTATAAGGTTTGCTACGTTGGGGTGGTACAATGTAGGTAGTATGAGAGTACTACCATACCACCTCGCATACTACCTTCATGGGTGGCTTCGTGGTTAAAGGTGGGGTGGTGAGGTCAAAGGTGTGAGTTGAGTCGGGTAATTACTAGGGAGTGGCGGATCTGTTTAAGGGTTGAGCTATGCTTACTCAGGTCAAATCCTCTCTACACGTCCACACATACTCTCTCAGTCTTCATTTAGTATACACTTCGTGAGGACAAGTAAAGGCAGGAGTGTCGCTCCTTGTGTGTTCTGCTATGGTGAATAGTTGTGTTGCATTTGTGTGCAATGAAAAATCGAACAAAAAATCTGACACATCCATCACATTTCACCAGTAAGTTATGCATTTGTTGATTTCTAAAATTATGTTTCAAACAAACGTGCTGTATTTAATAAACAAAGACAATGACTTTGTTAGAAAGGTGTAATAACTACTGCACCACTGGTTTTGTAATTGTGTTACTGATAGTAGTAATAGTGGTGGGGGTGGTGTTGGCAGCTGTAGTAATACGTAGTATATAAGTGTTAGCGATTGTGTTCGTAGGGTTTATATTAATAGTAGTATTATAGTAATTTTGGGCCATTACTATTTTATATTTGCATCAACGACTAAGACAGTGGGATTAGCATTGATATCAGCAAGTTTAATAGCTGATGATACTAAGACAGGTAGAATAATCGGGTCACAGCCTGATGTAACCGGTTTGCAGGGAGACTTAGATAAGTTAAGCGATTGGATAGTCAGGTGGCAGATGGAATTTAATATTAATAAGTGTAGTGTAATTAATATTGGTAGAAAATGGTATGAAAAATCATGTCAGATAATGAATGACCCGGCCAGTAATCATCTAATTTTACTGATCAAGGCTGTAGCTGAAACATATCTGCAGGTGAGATATAAATACGCAGGCAGGCAGTTCACCGCCAGACATATATTCAATAAATGGACCCAATATACAATAATATACAAAAATATGCAATAATATGATATGTAATATATGATTAGCAGTAACACAGAAGTATAATTTCACACACCGTGATATCATTAAGTGCAAACAGTGTAAAAAGTGAAAAGAAAGAGTGGGTATATCAGTCACTCAGTGCGTGACATTGCCCACAACAGTATGGCGGACGGGGGAGAGCGGTGGCTTCACCAGACAACCCAGACCGAACGGCTCAGGGCGTCTCCACTCATACTACCTCCATGCTTCCCCCCCTCCCGCGGCCTCGCTGCACAAAGCTTTCTACTCATTATCATCCCTATTATGTCAATCTTCCTAATGCAAGAGTAAATCAGTATAATTACTCTTTCATCCCTTTCCCTAATAAACTCTGGAGCCTTCTTCCTGTTTCTATTTTTCCACCTTCCTACGACTTATATTTTTCAAGAGAAGAGTAAAAATACACCTTCCGAACTAAATTGCCCACTCCTCTTTTTTATTCTCTTACTATCTTCTTTATAGGGACTGGCAACTAAGCGGGCTTTGTGTTAACTCTTTTTGTTGTGACGTTGGTCAGTCATTTGTGATGTAAAACAAACAAACAACAACAACAACAACAACAACAACAACAACAACAACAACAACTATATATATATATATATATATATATATATATATATATATATATATATATATATATATATATATATATATATATATACAATATGTTGTCAGTTTTTTGCATCCAGTCAGCCGGTTTTAAATATTCTGCAATCAAAATCTGTAAATTCCCCGAGCCTCTAAAACGCCTTTGCATACAACCAGACGACGCACCAGGACTCGGTGACGTCACCAACGTGGTGGCCTCCCAACCCCGCGGTAATACTAATACACGTAACATTTGATATGAATATAGTACTTGCCTTTTTCTTGCCATATAGATGTGCCTTTCCAGAGAGCTTATCACCCGTTTCCGACCTATACGGCCACGATAAGTGTGTGGAGAAAGTGTGTGCGCCGGGGGAGAGGCAGGCTGTGTGATGAAGATTGTCGCCCTCCCGTGATGGCATCAGTAAGTTTCGCGCCATGGCTGGAACGGGGCTGTGTTGTTCCCGCATGTTTTACATAAGTCATATGTTTTTAGGGAAATTAGGCGTGAAAAGGAATATTATTTGCGGATTAGGTATTTTGAATGAACATTCAACATAGTTATGGAAAGAAAATATGGGTCTGGACGATTACATTAAGCTTCATGTCAAGTCCAGAAGAATATCAAGAGGTAACCATACTGTGTTTCATCTTGAAAAACTGAAGGACATGACATGTGCCCATGAGTACGACGCGGTGGCAGTCTCAAACCGGTTTGATGTGCTGGGTGCCCTCGAGGACTCTGTCGAACTGTGGAATACCTTCAAAAGTGATCTAACTCATTAACTTCAGAAGTGATCAGAAGTAATCAAACTCTCCAGGCTGCCAAGGAGTGTATTGGGAAGCGCCCGAGGTCAAGACTTGGTTTTGTCTCGACGGAGACGCTGTAGAATATCGAGGAAAGTCGCGCTGCCAGGCTTGCTGAGAACCGGGACCAGCACAGGGCTCTGTCACGCAGGACTAGAACCCTCCTGTGGAGAGACAATGAGAAGTTTGTCAGAAGTCTCACTGAGGATGTCGAGGGCCATTTGAACGCTAATTACCTCCGACCCTCCTATGAAGCCCTGAAGAAGCTCCGTTCCAAGTCTCCATCTCGGGCGAGTGCTATCCGAGCAGCAGATTGGCACCTGGTGTCGGACATGGATGGGCACATGGGTCGTTGAGCTGAATACTTTGGGCAGTTGTTCACGGTGGAACCTCCACAGCTCCACACAAATGGATTACGGACAGTTGATGCCGATCCTCCCAGCGACGAAACCGCACTCTCTCTTGACGAAGTGGGGAGCTCATCAAAGCACGGGGTGAGGCCATGATCCGAGGACTGTCATGACTGCCGAGTGGCAATCAGGTACCATTCCTCCTGACTGGAAAAGGGAGCTGGTCGTCCCCATCTGGAAAGGGAAAGGAGACCGTCAGGACTGCAACAACTACCGCGGTATTACATTGCTCAGCGTGCCAGGCAAGGTGCTCGCCCATCTATTGATAACACGGATCCGCAGCCATCTGATGAAGCATCAGAGACCTCAGCAGTCTGGGTTTACGCCTGGAAAGTCAACAACGGACCGTATCTTAGCGCTTCGTGTCCTGGTGGAACGCCAACGTGAGTTTCGACAGGGGATGCTTAGAACCTATGTTGAATTCAAGAAGTCGTTTGACTCAATGCATCGTGAGTTACTCTAGGATCTTCTGTGACTTCTCGGGATTCCTGCAATGCCTGTTAGTATGATGGCTGGTATGTACTCTGGGACTGAGAGTGCTTTGGAGTTTGAGGGAGGTGTATCCAGCTTCCTTCCTGTGAATCAGTAGTGAGGCAAGGGTGCGTCCTTGCCCCATCACATTTCAACACTTGTATGGACTGGGTATTGGGCAAAGTTGTAGATCAAAATGGTTGTGGAACATCCCTCGGCAACACCAAGATCACTGATCTTGTTTTTGCCGATGATGTAGTAATCTTTGCTGCGTCGCTTGAGCAACTGGTGATGACTTTCGAGGCTCTGCACGAGGAGGCAAAGCCTTTGGGACTTGAGGTCGCCTGGTTCAAGTCCAAGTTCAAGGTGTTTGAAGGCTTACTAGATGAAAGAGTACAGTCTGTTCATGCGTGCGGCGAGGGCATTGAAATCTTGGAAAGTTTTACATACCTTGGTAGCGCAGTCAATAACGATGGTGAGTCAAGAAGTCTTACGGAGGATTGGCAAATCCCACGGTGTTATGGACTCGCTCAGCACGAGTATTTGGTTTGTCGGTACATGTGCTGGAGGACAAAGAAATCGATCCTTCCCATCGGGTTGTATCTATAAGAGAGATACATATTTGATGTAATGGCAGTTGTGCGTAGAATTGGAGTAAAACACTCAAACTTTGGTGACTTCATGGATGCTGTCCTCAAATACATAAAAATGTCACCGAAGTATGCTCATATAATTGACTTAGTATTTGATTTTTACCTAGTTAATCCATCAAAAATTCAGAAAGGAGGCGAGGTGAGAAGAATGCACCCATTGAACTCCATGATATTAGAAGAAGGACTCTATTACCTGCAGATGTGGATAGATTTTGGCCTCTAAAGGTTAACAAGTTGAAGATGCAGGAGAGATACTTCATGAGGAGGCATTCAGACAGGGAAATTATCTCATCCCAAATGTGGAGATTTTAGTTAGTCAGTTTACCGGATCAGGAACAGCAACTTCTTGATATTTATCTATGTCAGGATTAATATCAGAAAATATAGAACTGAACAGAAACCTAGAAGAAGCCGATAAAGAAAGTATTCTTCATGCAAGTCATTTGGTGAAAAAGGGTATGAAATCAATCATAGTGCTCTCACAAGACACTGATGTTCTAGTCCTGATGCTACATTATTGGAATCAAATTAAACTTTATGGTGTTTGTGAACTGTGGGTTATAGCAGGAGTTCGTGATTCCTCAATATTCATCCCAGTGCACACTTTGGCTATGCGACTTGGAGGAAAGTTATGTAAGGTTATCCAAGCAGTCCACGCCCTTACTGGGTGTGACTACACTAGTAAAGTAGGTACGAAATTATATGCGTTGAAAACAAAACCAGAGCTATATTTTTTGCAGCAGTTTGGCACACTCGCTGATGACTTGGAAGCTTAGGTTTCAGTTGCTAAGGAATATATGCGTCAAGTACTCAAGAAAAGGACCACATGAAAGACAATGAATGCACTCCGAAATGTCCAATACCACCAGAGTAAGAGTCTGGATGAATTGCCACCTACAAGTCATTCTTTGCGAGCACACGTCTTGCGTTCATTCTACACGACTTACCGATAACTTCACTTATGGCACCCAGTACAATTTTTCTTAACCCACTTAATTATGGGTATGAAGAAGTGGATGAAGTGTTAATGCCAGATGCAGGGTTGAGTCCTATTCCAGAAGAGTTTGCAGTACTGCACTTGTACACAATGTGCCACTGTAAGATGCAGATGTCGGAATACTGGCCTATCTTTTTGCACATTTTGTAAATGTCAAAGTGGACTGAAGGAAAGGAATGCCTGTAGAAATCTTTCAGGCACTCAGTCGTGAAACTAACCATATATAAACATAAGTGTAGACCATAATGTGTAAATGCAAATAGATATTATATAATAGGATAGTTCATATAAGATGATAAGTTTTGTAAGATGCATTAGGCATGTAACTGGTAATTGACACAATGTGCTATCATAAGATGATATTGCTGGAACCAAAACACGCCTTGTAAATTATATATACTGTAAATATCAGAGTGAAGGGACTGGGAAATGTGTGTACAACGTATTACACTCAAAAGTGATACATGCGCAAATGACAGACTATAGGCAGATGTACATTGAAATGTGCCTAAATTATGGTAAGAGAACAGGAATATAGTTTCATGAGAACTGAATATTTTTGCAGATATATTGAGCTAGTGACTGATATGAACTATTTTTAACTATGTGATGTATGATGTTAATAGCATATACTTCAAGCATTGGATGCTGATATAATATTAAACAAACAGTATGGATGCTTCAGAACGCATACAGATCGTTACTGAAAGTATATTATAAATCGTTAACCTTTCCCTGGGATTTGAAGAAGAAAAAAATCCCATTCCTAAAATTTACCTTTTTTCAGTTGGCATCTGTGCTATGTTATGTTAAATTATGAGATATGACTTATTTTAATATGTCTACTGAGGTCGAATGTAAAGGATTTGACTGATAATTATATTAACAAAAATAATCATGCATTCGAGTAAAAAGGACGAATTTTGCAAT